>JZLH01S0043733.1:8176-31633 GCA_001188425.1 Eucidaris tribuloides
TTGTGAATTTTTAAAAAACACTAATGCTCCCTTGGGCCTGTGAGATAAACTTGATTAACCAAGACATCCGTTGCCATTAATTAATTAACTTACTAATTAATTAGTACAGGGACAACCAAGCGTGCGCGCTGTCTCCCACCCTGTTTTCCTTGTAGATAAGTTAATATGTTTATAGAAATGAAAAATATTCATTAATCAATATGCCGACGGTACAGTTATCACTTTTTGTTTTACAGAGGGTAATGCTCAGGACTACGTCACCATTGTGATTAATTTCTCTGAATGTTGTGATGCGCACTATCTTCACTTTAATGTATCCAAAACCAAAGAAGTATTTTATTTGTATTTATTTTGGAAGAAATCAGAGCCACACCATCCGCTCATCTCAATGGCAAGGAGATTGAACAAGTGTGGTAATACCAGTATTTTGGAACTACAAATACAAACACACTTAACTGGACAAATAAAATTACAGCTTCTGCAAGAAAGCTAGTCAAAGATTTTTCTTTCTCCGAATGCTGAACAATTTATATGTTGACGGAACAATCTTGTACCTATTTACCAGTCCCTAATTTATAAATGTTTTGTGTGGTTGTAAAGATGGTCGAAAACAAATTTCAATTTCCGTTGTGGACAATAAACTTTTTACATTATAGCCATTATAGCAGTTGTATAGCAATTTTACATGCCAGGACCACGAGGCAGGACAGCAGTATTGTTTTAATACTGCTGAATTCGGGTAATTCTCCGGATTATGTATATTATTCTATATTCCATATGTGTAATTATGTATTTTGTTATCTGTATTATATATACGTATGATTTTGTTTTGTTCTTATGATTTCTGGAAATGAATACAAACAAACATAGCAGTAACGTTGTGATACTGCATAAAACTTGTACACTAAATATGGTCATAAATTCCTTTTCCATTTCCTTTCAAACAACACTGAATCTGCTCCACTTGGATCATAAAATTGTGTTCGAAAAAAAAATAACTCAGGTTCAAAGACAATGGTTAAATGGTCCCGAGTTTATTACACTAACTAAACCAGACAATACCGTACATGTAGCACTTTAACCGAAAGTTAAGCTAGCCAGTAATGACCTCGTGACGTCGTGACATCACATTAGACCGCCCAACTTCCGGTGTGGTCAGACGACGTGAAGTACGTAGAAACTCATCTCGGAGTCCCATCTGGCGACAAGATGACTATACCTTAGAGTGATATCATTTTCGTGGAGATGGATGGAGGAAAAGGTTTACTATTAATGTTATCTGAAGGGCGCAGTCATTGAATTCATCGAAACGCATAGAAATATTTTGTCGAATATCACCCCCCCCCCCCCGCCAATAATGAAAAAAAATCATATATTTTATTCACCGGTTCGTAATTCCAATCTTACCTACCAGAGCAGATTTCCGAGAAGAGACGAACAATTGTCGAGTGATTATAATTACAATTCATACTGTGGCAAGAGGCGTTTGTTTTCTCAATAAACATAATCCGAAAAGATACGTGTGACGTACCTAAATAGCCACGACAGATCGGGAGATGAGAAGTGAGAAGTGATTTCATATCTATAAAAGTGCAGCGACTTTACGCGCTTTACCGGGAAGCTTTGTAGGCTTACGTCGTGTGTTGGTTCTGTCTAACAGAGGCAGTAGCGACGATTTCACGTAATGAGTGTGTGTGTGTGGTGGGGGGGGGCGGAAAGAAGGCGAAATAATTATACCCTCACGACGTTGCGCGTGAAAAAAAAACCCGCCAGGAGGAAACATAGATAGATATTGTTAAAAATGCAAAGTTGCATTTGAACCCCCTCACATTTGTTAAGTTTGATAATTTATTTCCATCACATCTAGCCTTTTGAATAGTTCGCAATACAAAACTTCAGCAAATGCCGACAAAAATACTATAAAACGCCATTAACCTTCAAAAATCGATGGGCGGGGTGGGGTGGGGACGATCCCGGCAACCCCCCCCCCCCAAAAAAAAAATCGAAAAGACACGGACATCCCTGGTACCTAGGATCGGCCGCCCACGAACAGGGTATACGCAGTAGGCCTAAATGTATATTATACTGGCAGAGGAAAAGTTGATGCTCTGGCGAAATCTGTGGGGGTGGGGGATGGGGGGATATTGTTAGATGTGTGTTTTTACATTGAAGCAATTTTAACAGACGAACTTTACTTCACAGGTGGTGTAACTGAAATGAAATATCAAGAAGATTAAGAGTAATAAGTTTCAATGCAGTTATAACGTAAAAATAACAAACTATAAGCGTTCCAATATAAATGTAATTCCATAATGGACTGGACTGTAATCAAAATTGAAATGTCAATTGTTCATGTATTATACAGTATAAAGTTCTCGTTTGACTTTTAAGTTTGTGTTTACTCCTAGTGTTTGCTATGTTGTGGTAGCTATACACTCTAAAAAGGGGGAAAAAGGTTCTTAAATGGCTTCCATTTTGGGCCGCAATAACCGGCATCATTTTATGGACCGCTTTTTAGCCCCATTTTGACGTTGAAAGGTTCTTTTAGCGTCCATCCTGCCTATTAGTGTCAGCTAGAACCATGTCTAGCATCAAGAATGGTACTAACTACACTCTTTAAAAATTCCCGGTCAGTCCTGACTCGGAGAAAGGATTCGTTGGGGGGCACACCAGGAAAAGGGTCAGGTTTAACACAGATTCCGGTTCAAGTTTAAGCCAAATCCAAGTGACAGTTTGACTGCTATATTTTGGTCAACCTTGACCCGGAATTTGGTTAAAATGCCCCTTTTTCGGGGGTGCCGCCAACTGGATTCTTTTCCGAGTCAGTCTTGACACCGGATTTTTAGGAAGAGAAATTACATGTAGCACCCGCAAAATGGTGTTGAAAAAATAAATACTGCTCTTGTGACAAAAATACTTCGGAAGGAACTTTCAAGGAACCTTCGTCGTGAAACTATACAGAGGCCATTAACCGTATGTCGTGTGTCCTATCAAAGGCCGCTGTATAATATAATAACTGAATAACAGTTAACGCTTTGGCGGTAGGCACACGGCAACCTGTTAACGGCCTTTGCATAAGCACACGACGTATTTTCCTAAGTGTACGAACATGCCAAAAAAGCAATCGAACCGGCTGAAGCAAGTTCAGTTTTATACATTGTGGAAATAAAAGGATGAATTACAATCAAATAAAATTTACTATAGACAATCTCCCTAATTCAAATAAAAATAAGGAATGGGGGGGGGACTACCTGTTCTCCTGTAACAGTACTATGTAGATGACCGGACAGTACTTACCGTCCCCTGGGGCCAAGTGTCATTTACAACGTATACACCAAGCGTGCGCGTGTGAAAAACGCGTAAAAGGGTTGTTTTTCAACCAGGTCGACGATGTACGCGCGTACAGTTGAAAAGGGATAAAATCACCAAAATCCAGGAAAAAGGGTATATACTTTTAAGCAGAAGTTTTTATCTTCAAAAGGGATCTTTTCAAACTTGAATACTTGTTTAGGGTATTCTGAGAATTTCGACTTTCAAATTACTTGTTTAGGGTCCATTTGAAGGTCCATACACGCGCATGGTGTACCACCATTGTAATGACACTGCCCCCCCCCCCGGTTCGCCGTAGACTTCGCTGTATAGATAATTCAAAGATGGATATGACATTGTTATGGTTTTTCGACGAAGGGAAGCTTATCTCTGATGATATTCGCGGTACAATAACAGTGGTTACGAATGGAGCGATTCAGAAGAGGGGTTGACAAGAAATGGCGTCTCGACCACAAAATCTCATTTCCTATTCGTGTTTTTGTAGATTTATCTGGCTTATATTGCTAAAATGGCTTCCCTACCAATTTGCAGTTAACCGAAGAATGGACGTGACAAGAAAAGTGCCACGGACTGGCAGAAAGGTAAATGCCATTTCACCCCACGCACAAATGCATGTTACTCGGGTATTATCATCATCAAAAAATAAGGCCTGTTTAATATTAGGACAAGGTTATTGAGACGAAAAGAGAGAAGTAGGAGTTAACTCCTGGAAGAATACAAATAAGCATATATAATTAAATCCATATGTAATTATATGTTAATGCCAATCATAATACCAAGAAGTCTTCCGGATGATGACGTTTTACAAAGGTAAGACATGCGGATTGACGAATGTAAATTAAAATGACTTTTTTTCTTTTTGGCTTAAAAGTTCACTGTCTTTATATTCATTACATTAAAATTTGTTTCTTTTGTTCTTTGTGAGGCTGAACACTATATATCCGTATTTTTTTCAGTTAAATCATTTCTAGCAGAAATATCAAACAATCTTATACAGATATAGAAATGATATTACAAACAACTGACCGACACTTGTTTTATGGTTTATAATTTTCTTCAATTATATTTGCAAAAAAAAAACCCACACACAACCTTTTTAATTTACACCTTTTCTAAATTAATCTTTTCAGAATATTATGATCAAATTCATTTCAAATTACTTTTTCGTTTTGAGAAAGAATATAATATGGGGGATAAATTGCGTATTTGGCATAAACAATAAGTGACAAATTCAAGATATTACAATTATTTTCCAAAATATTACTTTTATCAAGATAAATTCATCAAAAGAGAAATGGACATTTAAAATTTTGAAAATTACAGTTAAAAACAGTTCAAAATCTTAACCAAAACAATCTTGTTTGCCTGCACTTAAAAATAAATGTATGGAATCATAAACTTCATCCTCAAATAAACACATATGAGACTTTCAAAATATGCATATAGATTAATCATATATGTGCAGTATAATATTCGTGCTTTCACTGAACTGATTGTTGATTGCTTAATATGTATATCCTTTAAGGCCTCCGCACACTACACGACTTTTGTCGTACGACTGCACCGACTTGGATCCGAAATAAAAAAAAAAGCTTATACATGTACAGTATTTCGAACACGCTGATTTATTTCCGGGATTTATTTCAGATGCAAATCGGTAAGTCGTGCGACGGAAAATCGCATAGTGTGCGGTGGCCCTTAAAGATGTAAAACACAAGAAATGATAAGTCGGTGTAGAACCAGAAGGGCGTTAACGCAGAACCTGTTGAGAACCAGAAGGGCGTTAACGCAGAACCTGTTGAGAACCAGAAGGGCGTTAACGCAGAACCTGTTGAGAACCAGAAGGGCGTTAACGCAGAACCTGTTGAGAACCAGAAGGACGTTAACGCAGAACCTGTTGAAAACCAGAAGGGCATTAACGTTAGTGACTTTCTACAGTGATAGCGCCCTTCTGGTTCTCAACAGGTTCTGAGTACGAGTTAACGCTCTTCTGCGTTCTGGTATTGGTCTTCACTACTCTCTTTAAAAATATTTACTCTTTAAGGAATGAATGTCAAAAAAGTGAATTTCGAGTGAATATGTACGTTTTTCACTCATTTTGGAGTGACCTCAGGGAGCACTCTGATCCCCGAGTGATGTGTAAGGTCACTCCAAAATGAGTGAAAATCACTCAGGTTCACTCGAAATTCACTCTAAATTCACTCTTTTTTTATATCCACTCCTTAAAAAGTAATCAATTTCACTTTTTTTTAAGGGAGCAGTGAAAAAATTGGAAAACATCAACTCATCTTCATAAGATATGAAGTTACAACTCTCGCCATTTTTAAAAATTAATGTGAGATATTAGGCCTATGGTGTAAAGATATTTTCAATTTATAGAAGTAAACTTAAATATTAAAAAAGTAATTGATCTTGAAAGGACTTAATTAAAGTGTATCTTACAATCAAGAGGAGAGTTTTATACTGTCAGTTGAAATATCCTATACACCCTATCAAATATCTCGTAGCTCCTTGTATAACAAGTGGCGAGGAGTAACTTCATATCTTATGAAGATGAGCTGATGTTTTCAAACGTTAAAAAAAAACAAGTAAAATTATGTCAAAACAAATGAACTAAAAGTGAATTTCGAGTGAACTTGAGCAAATTTCACTCAGTTTGGAGTGACCTCACGGATCACTCGGAGATTTTTAACGAGATTATGATGATCTCCCGTTTAAAAGATATACAGTTCCATCAAGACCTTTCAAAGTCAATTACTTTTCAACTATTTGAGTTTACCTCAAAACTGAAAACTCTCGTTTGAAGGCATAATAGACCAATTCGATAATTTCATACATACCTTTTAAACAAAACTAATAGCTTGCCCGAGGCTTGCCCGACATAGCAACAAATACTGTGCGCAAGGTGGATTCCAAATATTATACATTCATTATAAACAGATTTACGGCATAGTTAGGACCCAAGGAAAAAAAATATCCATGAATATCCATGAATTTGAATGTAATTAGTAAACAGTGTGTACAGTTTAACAGATGGGAGCTTCATAACCCATGAAAAACGCGTACTTCAAAACGATTATTTCATGCTTTTAAAAAGTAAACATGTATCAGTACCCAGCTTTGCTATGTCGATTTACCCCAAGGAATTGTGTAACAATCTTAACTTGGCTTGATGCTTTAGTCATATCGTGCCAGTAACAGCGTAAGTTTACAAAGGCTTGTATTTTCGAGTATTTACTTGTCCATCCAACCACTATTAAGTAGCTCAGATATCACAATTTGATAACTTGTTTGAAAAATGAACCTTCACAATGTTACACAATGTCTTCAATCAAATCAGAATACGCTATACTAAAAAAAATGTGTGCTTAATTGTGGATGATCTTATTTTCAATTTAGTGACAGAATCTGCAATTTTCAACGTCTAATTTTACCACATTCGGTAAGTCTGGGTCTTGTATACTGTATATCATTATACTGATGTTCAAGTATGTATGCCACGTGTGAGAATGACATTGATTGTTTTAAAATAAGTCGATACTTAGTAAGGAACAAAATAAATGAGGTAATATAATGAGTATGAATAAGTAGATAAAAGAATAAATACATTAGTAAATGGATGCATTGATGAATGACTGATCTATATACCTACGAAAGAAAAAAAGGGCTGGAGAAAGAAGGAAGGAAAAGGGGAGAGAAATAAAGAAAAAAGTGAATGAATGAAAGGGAGAGATAACGGAAGAAAAAAAAATATAATTTTCTCATCTGGCCTTGGGAAAATGATTCATCAAAACGTACAATTTTCAGATTGCAACGAACAAAATCTCGTTTGAACTACGGGATTCCCGCAAATTGTATAGTTTCTGAATTTCCGCGTAAACGTATATATGAATGACATGAAAATAACAACTTGATACCTCAAAAGACATTATTCGACAAGATGAAAGCTTCTTCCAGGAATAGGCGTATATCTGGCGGGAAAGAGTGTCATTCACCCGATGCACTTCTGTGTCCTGTTGCCATGGTAACCAACAAGGTATCTACATGGCCTTGTTGTAAAGCAATGATATAGTTGCATATTGGCCGGGAACTTTGGTTGATATTTGAATATATCAATAAAAAAAACTGCTGTATGTATTTCCACAAATAAAAAAAAATAAAAATAAAGGTGGGTAATTTTACACAAAAACAAAACTAAAAAGAGCAAATTATACTAGCTTCAAAGTTTGATAATCGTTGGATGTGCAAATTACTCCGCACGAGACTACCCTGGGTGTGTTGTTTCCCTATGTCTTAATCTGGCCTGCGGGCAACGCGGACTAACATGAATAATTTGAAACTTCATCCGGCTCATTCCGCGCGCATCTCTCAACGCGCTGAAGACGGTTTGGTTTGGCTTTGACATGCATTTCCCATAGACCCTGAGACGAGATATCTCGTGTCTAGTCTTCAACGGGTTACCGCCAGACGGGCTGTGGTTACATCCTAGTAACACATTATGCCACGGTTCCGTGGCTTGGCACTTCCTGTGTGTGTGATTGGAAGTCTGAAGTAAAGGGAAAAGAAATTATACGTCTGATTTTGTGGAATTGGGCGGGGGGGGGGGGGGTCAGTGATGACCTTAGGAGCAAAGTGCGAGGCAAAATGGTGAAAATGTGTTTTTATGTAAAGTTTGAAAAAAAAGTTATAAATCGTCGTGCGCATGGCAGAATGTCGTTAGCAATCGTGCGCATGGCAGAATGTCGTTAGCAAGTGCTCTAAGCAGAATGTCGTTAACAGTAAATTGTCTCTAACTTGACAAAAAACACCTTCTTCCATATTTCTGCCGAACATACTTATAAATGGGACCTAAAAGATCACAATATTTTGATTTCATGTGAAATAAGCCAATGGTTGTAACGTTACAAGCAATTTACTGTCAACGACATTCTGCCATGCGCACGATTGCTAACGACTACCGCATTTGAGGTTTCTAAACATTTTTGTGTGTGTGTGCAGATTTTGATGGAAGACACTTGCACATCCACATAAGCGCCATCTTTCTGGGCTCTTTTCTGGCTCTTCTGAGATTCTTTCCAGCATCTCTGACACTTTTTAAGCCAATAACTTTATGAAGTTGCATTTTCAACAGTGATAACCACATTTTGGTGGATCTTAGAGAATTTTAAGCCCTTGAAATAATGACCCGTGTCTGGGAAGCAAGTCTTTGCCATCAAAAATCGGCCACTGAAATAACCATTTCTAGAGCCCTCAACTGCATGCCAATAATCAACAAGAAAATATACCTGAAATGAAACAGTGCAGTAGTATCAGAAAAAGTTGAATTTAATACACAACTAGGTTGATTGCTGTTCGTTTTTAGGTCCACCGCACACTATACGATCGGTCTGCGATCCGATTTCGGAAGAAAATGGAATAGCGTTTGATATAAACATTTCAAGACATCACATTTTTTTTATTATCGGTTCTGAATTGTCAAAGAGATAGTTAAATAAAACATATAGTCCGTTTTGAGTTCTCTTATTGGAGGAAAGACCAAATCGGCATCGAATCGTAGTGACGTGAAAGAAGTCCTACGATTGTATACGATTTGAAAATAATTTGGCCATGACTCTGGGTTCAAGGCTGATGTACACCAAAATCCCATTTTAAGTATTCATTTTATCGTTTAGAACCCGAATTATATAAGTTTTATTTATTAAAATGCCCAAATTAAATGCAGCAGCGATTTATTGCCAAAATAAGTGATAGCGTGCGGTGGCTTTTGTAAGCTTTTTGAACTTTTCAGTCACTCCTCGTACGTAATGCTAAAAACCTTCACAAAACCTTCGATTTTGCCCCTGGCAAGGGCTGATTATGTCAGGGCACATGAACAAATCAGTGAATAGTGTCTCTCATGTCCCCGGATCCAAGTCATTCACGATGTTTCGGAGAAACTATCTTTCTTTTTCCTCTTTCGTTCGAAATGTCGTCTGAACCCGGCGTCTGAAAAAAGGATGTGATTTGAGTGGGAGGACAACCTCCCTTCTGCTCCATTCCCATGTTGTCTGAAGTTTGGAGAAAACAATAAATTTGGCAATTCCTCAAATAAGTTGGAATATTTTACGTCAGCTTTGCAATCCACTTCAAATTATTACATCAATCTGTCCATGCGGTCAGCAGGGTAATGGAAATACGTGTATCAAGGGATTAGGGTTTTGATATAGCTACAAAGTTGAAAAAAAGGTTAATGGAATATGTGTCTTTGTTTGCGTCTTTGCGTGTGTGTTTGTTTATATATTACATACACACATACACATAAACGTACATGCATATATATACACACACATACATACATACATACATATATACACATATATACACGTATATATGCATACATACATACACACACGCATACATACATACGCACGCACGCACACATACATAAATACATACATTTATACACATATACATGCATACATACATACACACACGCATACATACCTATGTACGCATACATACGTACATACATACATACATACATACATACATACATACATACATAATAGTCATACAGGCATACAAATCAAAAGACCTTTATTCAAATTGATGGACCACACAAGCGGTCCCCATCCCAACAATTTATACAATATCATGAGACATATATTTTTTGTAAGGGAGGGCATTCATTAGGACAGGCATTTCCTTGTGCACATGCAGTGTATATCCAATGTAAGTTTTAAACTTACACATTAACACTTTCCTCATACCTTTCAATATTTCTAATTAAAACCAATTAATGTGAATGAGAATAAAAATTAGTTTTGTTATGAAATGAGAATGAGTTTTTTTATGGGTTACCTACCTGCCTACCTACCTACATACCTACCTACCTACATACCTACATACCTACATACATACATACATACATACATACATACATACATACACACATACATACACACACACATACATATATACACACATACATACACACTTACATACATACACACATAATACATATATACACACATACATACATACATACACACACACACAACACACACACACACACACACACACACACACACACACACATGTAATTTGTGTATGTGTGTGCACGCGCTACCAATCAGGCATTTTTTTTCATCATCTTTTCAGCATACAGGCGGAGCAAATTTCAGTTGACTTATTGACTGGCAAAACTGCAAAGTACCACCAGATCATTTTTTAATTAATGTGTATCATTATGTTTAACTAAATTAGTAATTATAAAATTATTTGATTTAACTTTCTCCACAGCAAAATATGTGCTGAGAGATCAGTCCACCTTAATTAGAAAGCATTAATCATGATGATAAATTGAAATTGATGAGTTTGGGGACGTGATGAATATTTTCCTAACCTAACCAGAAATCGCTACTCATGGAGGCATAGTTGATATAAAAGGGAGAAAATCTATTTTCATTAACCTGGTGATGATTTACGTCATATTCAAGTTTTAGATCAAGTCGTTCCAAGTTGAGATTAATTTTTTTTTAAAAAAGCAGCCATATACATGAATACATAACGGCATATACATACAAACTGCAGTATCCGAGGCGTCGATCCTGGGGGGGGGGGGGGTCAGGGTGGCGATCCGCCCACCAATGAAAATATGGGGGGGGGGCAAACATATCGATTCGCCCCCCAAATAATTTTGACAACTCGAAAAAATCAGAATGTGCAATGCAAATATATGTTTTAAAAAGCATTGGAAAGCACTATAACACCATTAAACATGGCATAAAAATACTATTAAACGTACAAAATTGTCAATTTGAGCAAAAAATTCTGTATTACAATTTGGTGCGCAGAGCGCGCCAAAAAGTTTGGACATTTTTTCACTTTTGCCGGCCCCCGCCCCCCCCTGTCGAACATGATCACAGCCCCTGCTTCACGATAAACATGCAGAATGCATTCAGTTATGGAGAATATTAACTCCAACACAGATGTGCATTGTTAACTTGTAGAACATGACAGATATAATCAATGCAGTCATTCAATCAGTCATGATAACACAATGAGAACTTTCCTTTGGTTTAACTACAGAATTCTAAAAAACATGAAATAATGCATCAACATGATTAGACTAATCTGTGTCTGTTAAAATCACAGACCAAAAACACACTGCTACATCATGGGAATGATTTGTGATAAAACAGTGAGGCTTATTTCAACCTTCAGGCAGAAATATTTTGGGGGACAATAACCACTGTTTATTTAAAATAATAGCTTATGTAGTGCCAGATAAAAGGGTCAAATGGAATTCAAGATACGGACAGTGGAGTTGTGCCATCACAAACATGGAAAAAAAAACCACAATTATGAAGAGTTTCTTATCCTGTCGCATTGAGATATTAACCAAAAGGACAGGTCGTATGTCAAATCTTCTTTCCAGTGTGTAGAGGATTTACTTGGTCTAACCACTTATAACTTTTGCTGGACACAATGTTCAAACTAGCATGGAGATATTTGTTGTAATTGAAAGATGTGTCAATATTTTGGTGTAATCTTCTGATCAGAAGACATGTGCATTCCGTGTGTGGAAACAGTGTTTGTGATTGCAATTTAATATCTAGACAGTGTACATGTACTGTTCAATCACAATGAAAATTAAACCTGAAAATTGCCAGTGTGTGATTTCTCAACTGAAATTCATTCCAAAATTTGATTTCTATTTTTAATGAAAATCGTGCAGCATTAGGTTTCACAGTTATTGTTGAATATAGTATAAATTCAAGTGAGTCACATTGTAATTTTTCTGTGGATGAATATAGATATATTGGGTCTTTGTGAATGAATATGATTTGAGTTTGTGCCTTTGTGTGTTTTTAATGCCAAACTATATTTTCAAGTGAATTAAACCACACAAAATTGCCTGCATCCCGTCCCTTACTACGGTAATAATGCCTTAACATTCAAAACCATCCGGTTACCATGCCAGCAAAAATATTTGTGGAATGCTGGTTACCATGCCAGCAAAAATATGTGTGGAATGTAGTCATTTTGTTTTTTAATTAGATGTAGACGAGGGGAAAAATATGATTACAGATGTGTCAAAAAGAACTACAAGTTGGTAGATTAAACTGAAGTAACAGAATGCTACCAACAAATTTGAATTTCTGCGTATGATTTGTGTACTTGCAGCCCCTTCCCATTGTTAATGAATGGTAGATTACTGGTGACAAAGTTGTAAAATTTATTTTTAAAATCTGATATTTTGACAATTTTTATTCACTTTTAATTATCTATTTTTTGAATAGTCAATCTCAAAATTGCCCCCAATGTGGGGAAAGGGGTTGATTTGATAGAATTTGAATCAATCCATGATTTAAAGCAGTCAACCTTTGATATATAACTTTTTTAAAAACAAAAATGGGGATTTTTTTTTCATGATTTTTTTTCTGTCATTTTTGTCACATGAACAATTTTTTTATGTATTTCTATTTTTTTAAACTTTAAATGAATCATTTTTGTCATTAACGTTGATTTAAATCAATGATCCCACTAACCCTGGTTGGGATATTTTGACTTTGAAATCATGAAAGAGTGGGGCTAACAACAGGATAAATGCCCCCTCCCCAGTTTCATTAATATATTGACGTTTGGTTCTTCGGACCAGTCTGTAACATTTGATGATTTTGATTTGATTTCTGTAACATCTGTAACTTTGATGTTCTTTGATGATGAGTGAAATTAAAGGGAGAATAGAACAATACAGTCACTTGGCTACCACTTTATAAAATACCACTTTCTTTGCTCATAAGGATGGTATTGTAAATGAAAGAAATTAATACAATTACCGGTATTACGCCTCGTACAACATTTTGGCAGCTAATTCAAGGTGTGATGATCGCCAAATGTAATATTGTCAACGACTTGCCAGACTTTGAAAACACACTGCAATCGATGCTAAAAGTTATCATGATGAAATCAATTTTTAGACAGGAATTTAGTGAAAATTATTTAGATGTTATGATTTTTTTTTGATTATCTGAGTAAGTACTGATCCTTATTTACTGAAATTAATGGTACAAAAAAAAATGGAAAATAAAAATAAAATTGTTTCAGTGAAGTTATAAACTGTGAAAACTATAGGTGCAATGTGCTGCAATTATGCCAATGAATGTGTGCCAGATAAACTGATACTGATGTGCAAAAGAATACCCTGTAGTTAATGGCATATATATATCAACTGTTTGTGCCACAGTAACAACTACAGTGAATAATTTGGTTGACATGAAAATCTGCTTGAGAATGGGGCAATTGAAACAGAAAATAAAATTTACACTGTACAGACATTTAACCACAAATTTTATGAAAATAGAGTCAATTAAAAGCTGTCTTTACACACGTGCTAAAATTTTGTTCTAATTTGAAGTACTGTTTAAGTTAACATATGGTAATTAAGTATTTAATGGTCAACTTCATAATCGTAGCATACATTAAGTTTTCTTTTTGGTTGTAAGCACAGTACTGAAATGGAGAATAGCTGGTGGCCTTATTTAGTTCTGGAAAAAAAATATGATAGTACTTTTAAATATTGAATGATGAAATATTTTAAGTAATTTCCACATTTCGGAGTAAGTTTTAGAATTGCACATTTGTCTTTCAATCATATAAATGTGATTTCTGGATGAAATATTCATAAGATGATAATTAAGTTGAAAAAAAGAAAAAAGAAAAAAGCATAAAAAACATAAAAAATACTGTGAAGAAAAAATGTAAAGACAGTGAAATAAAACAAAAATATATAGATATTTTGTTTAAATGTCTGTGTTGTAATTGTGGAATGAAGTGTTGCACAATGGTCATGTATGCCGTACATAGCTTTTAATTTATTCAGTGGGTAATGCAGGCGTCACACTGTCTCGAAATGGAGCAAAGATGGACACGCGATTGAAGGAATTTTCAAATTCAGCTTTGATCGTATAAGTATCAAGCCATTTGTGAGATCATCTGAAACCATCCTGTGACCTTCTGAAGGCATCGTACTTGCTTCGGCTGTTGATCCAAGTTCGAGGCCATCTTCACGCGAAGTTGAAAATTTCATATTCACATGGCCATCTTGTGTCAATTTTAGGACGGTGTGACGCCACCTTTAGGATTGCAATATTATTAAAGTAGTGTAATACTGTGGTAGCATGTATCATTGATACAAAACGTATCGTTTGTTTTCAGTACTTGCATGTGGGATTTTTTTTTTAAGTGAGGTCTACTTTATGTTGACCTGTAATAGGTTATTAAATTTTATTTAATAAATTCATTCTTGTTAGCGTATGTGGATTAAATTTTGTGAAGACTTAAACAAGAGCCCTGCGGGGCACGACGCTCACCTGAGGTCTTTGCAAACGCTCACTATGGTGCCCAATAGAAACAAACATCAGCCTAATAGTATATTGTTGGCCCTCTGAAGCTGTTATACTAGGCACATACCGTAGCAAATTGAACGCAGTTGAAAACTTTTGCATCCCCTTCGGCCATTCACACATTAGCTGATTTTTGCCGAAGTTTAATTTAAATTGCTGACATCCAGTTTTATAAAAACAAGGCACGCGCTAGTATCTTAACATTGAGCCTTTGACGCTACTTATTTGACCTTGAACCCCAATTTAACTTGAAGTCCTATACATGTAACGGGCATTTACCTCCAAGTTAGTCACACAATGGGCCGATAACAACCAAAAAGAAACATTAACTTCATTTGACTGTTGACCTACATATATGACTGTTGACCCCCAAATATACATGAGGTCCCTGTCACGCATCTACCACCCAAGTTTTTGGTACAAATGGCTTGTGGTTGAAGAAAGTACCTAGTTTGGGCCCTTATGGCCCTGGCGCCCTGGGCCCCAGGGGGCCTGGCTGTACCATTCCAGGCAACCCCCCTAATTCCCCTCCCCCTGAGGATCCATTCCCACCAAGTTTGGTCTAAATCCATTATGTGAGCTGAATATTCCTAAGGCCTCCCAACTTTTGCCCCTTTAGAGCCAAACGGGCCACCCTGGGATTGTCATGAGGAAACATTAATTAGCACATATAGAGGTATCTACACACAAAGTGCTTACCTTAACTATTTCTGGATCTAGAGAAGAAGATGTTGAAACACCTACCGTACTTTTGGCCCTTTTAGGGCCCTGCCCCTGGCGGCCCCCAGGGGCCAGGTGGACCATTTGAGGACCCTTGAATCTCCACCCCTAAGGATCATGTCCTGCAAGTTTATGGCCAAATCCAATTCATGCATTTTGAAGAAACAGCTGAAAATTGTGCTAAAAGTTTACGGCACGACGAACGGACGAACGACGGCACGACAAACGAACGCATCGACGGACGACGACGAAAAGCGATCGCAATAGCTCACTTGCGGAGGCCTTTTGGCTCAGTGTGCAGCTAAAAAAAGAAATTTAAAGCAAGATAATGCATGATTAGAATGACGTTAATTCAGTGTGTGAAATGAATTCTGTTGGAATGCGTCGCAAACCAGCAACAAAATGAGGTACTGGTCGTTGACTGTGAATGTGTAATATGCAAATATCACCATGACAAGCAAGTAGATGAAAGATTGCAATATTTAAGAAAAAAATGTGTTTACTTAATGATGATATAGATATGTGTTTTCATGTGGTTTTAGTTGTAAAAGAAATATTGAAAATGACAAAAAAAAGTTGTTGAAGTTAATACATGATTACATGTAGATACATTTTATTTACTGAAATAGTTTGTAATAAACATGTTTGTCTTTTACGGTCAGCTGTTAGGGAAAATGTATAGGAGGAATACTCTGTGCATAAAAAGCTTGTCCCATCCTTGATGCAATAAAAAAAAGAAAAGAAATGTAAGGCACATATTATAGGAACCTAGGAGGTATTATATCTGTCCTATTTCAAGTTGTAAAATGAATTAAGCTATGTGCAATACATTGTTTTTTTAAGTTCCATACTTTTGTTGGAAATCGCATCAGGTGGAATGTTCCCTCCATGTATTAAAGAAAACAACAAGCTTTATGACAACCAAGGAATGTAAGATATGTGCATATGTAAATGAGTACAGCACCCATTCACGGAAAGTATTCTGTAAGATAAAAAAAAGTTGTGAAAAGCCAGTGTTTTATCTAGTTAGGAAAAGGCTGTTCTTTTTTAAAGTCAGGAATAAAGCTGTAAAACTATATACATACACTGTGAAAAAAATGTAAATTTTGTAACGACCCTTGTATAAATTTGGAACTGTATTATGAGCAAGGTGCTACAGTATGTATAGATATAAACATACAAGACATTTTAGGACTTCCCCGACAAAATGAGATTGAGCAAATTTTTAAATCATGTAAAGGAGAATTATTGTAAAAAAAATAAAGAGAAATATTTGTAAGGTATAGGTTATGTCCATATGTGTGCACAGAATTCAAGTATAAGTCTTGAAATCCCACCTAATGTATCCTCTAAAAGCATATTCTAATTAATGTCAATATGTAAAGAAAGTATATAGAAGTCAATGTGTAAAGTTGAATGAATTTTACCTGGTGCATGCCATCATTATATAACTGAATTCGTTCTTGAGGATAATAGAAGATTAAGTACTAAGTTGTATCTCAGTTAGTGACTTGAAAAATGGACCACTTCATGGAATTCTGAAAGAAGTTGAAGTAAAGACATTCATGTATTTGTATTGTAGGATCTTGCATGCTGTAAACAAAATCAACACTTGGTTTTTACGAATTACGAGGAATTGTATGTATATTTTGAAATGTCACGAGGTAAAATTTTATTTTCTGAAAAAGTGTGCAAATGCTAATTTGTGCAATGTTGTGTATGATGTCTACATGATAAAATGTGCTAATGTGATGCTCACATGCTTGCTCGTGCCTACGGTATAAATTGCAAATGAGAAATATGTGCATGTAGGTTGTATTTAATGTACTTTTATATGTTTAGAAATTGTGGAATGTGGTATCATGCTTATTAATTGCAATAGCTACATAGTGCAACAATGGTATCTATTTAGGGGGCTTCTGGATGATCCATGCAATATAGTTGTAAAATTAATTCACACTTATGTGGGGAGAATTAAATGTGATACTCATGTTTTAAGTGTCACTATTATCTAATTTTATTAAGCTCAATTTTACTTTCAAGCTAGTTTATTTGAAAAACAAAAAGTCAGTGATAATGAGAAAGAGTTCTATGACTTGTTCTGTGATACTAAATTAATTTCTTTTATGTACAATTGCTATTACCAATTTTGTTATACATGATGTGGTCAGAAATGAAATCAAAACATTTGGTCAATTGATTTGAGCATCTGTCCAAAACTTTGGATGGCCTATTATTTTGGATACATACTCAATTATTTCAATACTCCTTTTTAATTTCAAACCAGTTAAATTAAAATGTGAAGCTTAGTACTTTTTTTAAAATACTCTCTTTACACACAATTTATGCTAAAAAGAAATCAGGTTCTGAATTCTTAGTCTCAAAATCATGAAATACTTTGAAATGTGGTGTTTGAATGTAAAATCTCTCCCTTTGTGTCTGTCCATATCAGTTTAATATAAGTTGCATATATTTTGGTAATTTTGCTAAAAATGGGTAGCTGTGCAAGAGCAAAACTTGTGTGTCCTATTAAATGGGGGACTGTAAAAAAGCTTATTTTTCAGTGTGCAATTGTACAAATTTAATAAATCATTTCTGTATAATTCTGTGAAAATCTTGGAGGTTAAAGTTTAGGGTCAAAGGCTCGTAAAATTATGGGTGTATATTTTCGAAGTGATTCCAGTGTTGATAAATATGTGAATAAAAATCTGTGGATAAAACAATGTAAATTATAAATGAAAGGAATAAGGGAATTTGACCAAATCAGTACTGATTTTTTTTTTCAAGAAACTGTACAATTTGTAAAATTTGGAAATAATTCATCCAATGAGGTGTGTAAATGATAAAGTGTACAGACAGAACACATGTATAGGATATGGCAATGTTCCCAAGCCTGACAAAATGCTCAAACATTTTCACTATTTCTTCCCGTGACCTTGTCTTGTGTTATTTCAACAGTACATAAATTACTTGATTTTCTTATTTTAAAAATGTAAGATGTGGCTTTTCCTGAAATGCTTTTTTTTTAAAAATAAATGAAAAGTGTGTATGAAAGAAAAGACATATATAATGGATGTACACGCATACAGAAAAAGACAAAAGTAGACCCAAGTTTTTTGTGATATAAATTATTCTGTAATTTACAATATAGCAAATTGTTGATCAAGCGTAAATAAAGCACCAACATTAAACCCCAAATCTTTGATTCAGATTTGATACACATTAGTACAAGTTGATCTAGTCAAGCCACTTCAACCCTGCTTTGACAGACCAACGATAGTACAAACTCACAGCCTCCATTATTCATCTTATTTGTGCATCTGGACAAATAAAAACATCAAGTAAATGCTGAAAATAAGAACTGAATTTACATCTGTTTAATTGGACTCCTGTAAATAAATTTCTCACGTATCAGTTTAGAAATGGGTTGTTGGTTCACTTAGTATGCAAACTTTTTAAACAGTGACCGCAGGTATGATTTCTCAATGCTTTAGACAAAACCAATCAAATAAGCTAGTCAATGTTACAGATCTCCTATTACAATAGAATCAAATCTACAGCTGTTTTGGGAATATTAATGGCTTAAAAGCTCTTACTTGCAGCATTTTGTGTTTGTAAACATTAAAAACAGTTGTAGAGTTGATTCAATTGTAATAGGAGGTCAGTAACATTGACAAGCTTATTTGGTTGGTTTTGTCTAAAGGTATTAGAAATCATACTTGCGGTCACTGTTTAAAGAGTTTGCATATTAATTGAACCAACAACCCATTTCTAACCTGATACATGAGAAATTTATTTTACAGGAGTCCATTTAAAGATTGTGTCATTGATTTGCACGTCAAAAACATCTATATGAATCAAATCAGCTGAAATCATATCCAATGTGAAGATTAATATAAATAAACACCTCTCATAGAGACTTGGGGTAAAATATTGAGTTTTGGTGAAAATCTGGACGGTTAAACTTCATCCTGTTTCAAATGACTGGCCAGCCAATTTCAAGAAATCCGCGACGTCAAACGTGCACGTGCCGTTCCAAAATGGTCCGATCAGCTGTTAGCCAAAGGTCACGCAGGGGATAGCCGTTTACCAATCAGAGGGCTGCGCTGGTCTTGCTACGGTGCACAGTAACCGCGATTCGCAGTTTGAGCAAAATTGAAACTCACAGAAAGAACAACATTCTGGTAACATGTCGTTATTAGTTTTTCTCATAAAACAACAAATTCATGACGTATGGATCTCAGACTTTCAACACACCATTTGTAAGTACTAAACTACCGTGTGGTATTGATAATGAAGGGAAGTAATGGACTTGCACATCCCTGACACAATCTTTAAACAGCTGTGAGGAATTAAAATTTCAGTCTTATATTAAATACAGTGGAGACCTCGATATAAAGAGGTCGGATATAACAAAATCCTGTTATAACAAGGTGATTTTGCAGGTCCCAACTCTTTATATTTCTTTGTTTTTGGACCCTGATATAGTGAGAAACCTGCATTATACAATGTAACTGTCATGGTTTTTAGGTCCTCGTTATAACGAGGTTCCACTGTATTCCATTTCACAAAAATCCCTCAGTTGCATCCAAGTTCCATGTGAAATTTGCTGTACTATGCTGTACTTCCAATTGTTGAAGGAAATCTGACAACTTCATTGCAATCCCCAGAAATAATTATAAGAATTCATCAAGTAAAAAGCAAATCAAATCAAGCTGGAGAGAAAGTATATTGTTCTTAGGAATAGCTGAACTACCTGTGACAAATATACATTTTCCTTAAAAAGTCTTTTAAAATTTCTTATAAATCTAGCAATGTGTGGTTCAACTGGCTCCTTGCACAAATGTACAAGTTTGAAAGATTGAAAATGCAGCTCTACAATTCACCTGTAAAAATTTACTCAGTTGCTACGATTGTCAGTTTTAAAATTCATACTTGATAACCTTCCTCCTGCTCTATTTGATTTGCCATCAACATAATGAAAAAGGTGTCGGTGATACCAGTTTATCAACTGCTCTCCACCATAAAATCTAGATTAAAAATTATAATAAATGAAGACAAATGAAGTATTTTCACAGAAACGTTACATTTCAATGATAAATTGCTTTCAAATTACTTTGAATAAATGTCTTGTACTTGATAACATTTGTTTTTTCTTTTAACTGATGGTAGTTAATACTTGTAATTGCCAACAGTAACTACTTGCCTGATAACTCCTTAATTGCACTTGCCCAATATCCCTGATACCTGGGATCAAGAAATACAAATAGGTTGTTTACAAACAAGACATAATCATTGCTAATTAAGACTAATTAACAGATACTCTTGGTGTTGTAGAAATGTCTGCTGCTCTTTGTCGCTGTCTGATACTGTATGTAGCTATAAATAAAATAGTGCATTCTTTTCTGTCTGACATTACCTTTCTCAATTTGTTTTCATTTCTTTGTTTGCTAGAAGAGAGTGTGTGTGTGTGCGTGTGTGTGTGTGTGTGTGTGTGTGTGTGTGTGTGTGTGTATGTGTGTGCGTGCGTGTGCGTGTGCGTGCGTGCATGCGTGCGTGCGTGCGTGCGTGCGTGCGTGCGTGTGCGTGTGCGTGTGTGCGCGCAGGTGAAGAGTGCATAAAACAGCTGGGATCTAGTACTGATTGAAAATGATACACAAATGTCTACAATTTATTATTTTATTTTTATTTTTTATATATTGCGTTGTATGTACACATATAATTAAACATTTGCCCCAAATAAATTTTAAAATACAACCATGGAGCTACATAATACAACTAAGACATAGACCCATGCTAAATCTTACAGGCCATATGACTGAGCTGTATCTTACATACAGAATATTGTATGTAATCTTATCTTAACAGCACATTTAAAGGCATCAATTATGCAGATGCTGACAAAAAATCAATTGAATTCCAGAGGGTTCTCTTTATGTGCTGCAATGAAAAGGTTAATTGTTAATCTGTTGTCAGAACAGCTTTAAATTTATAGCCTTAGATTTCAGCTAACTGTTTTGGTCAATATTAATAGCAGAAATATCACAATTTTGCCTTGGATAATGTATGCATGATAAAAATGACTACAGTACAATTTGATAACATTTAATAGTTATATTTGCAACTAGGGCAATTTGATTGCGTGCAGTCGAAAATTACACCGCCGTCTTCCACCAGATCAAAAAGTATTGAAGTATCATTGTTCGAGCCCATATGAATTACAATTGATGCCAAGTTTTATGCCAATCATTTCAACAGTTCCCATTAAGTAATCATTATAATGAGTATTTTTACATATATAATCAGACCTGTGACATCTGACTTTTGACCGTATGACCCCAAAACCTAATCAGATCATCTACTCATCTAAGCCGATACAGGTACCAAGTTTTCTTTCAATCCATCGAATGGCTCTTAAAGGTAGTATATACCCTTTGCACACCTCATCGAATTCAACAAAAGTTTGCTCAAATCATAATAAGCTCCATAAATCATGCATATGGAATTTCAAAGTCTACAGTGATCCAGTTTTCAAATGATGCAAGAAGAACTGTTAGTTTGGTTGGCTTTTATTTTAGGCTCAATTCTTCTAATTATCACCTACAGCATACATTTCACAGAAAGTTATTGGTGTATCGCCCTATAGAACAAAATGCAGTTGATTTGGTTTCAATAATGCTCAAAGTAAAGATAACTCAGTCATTACTTTGTATTTAGGGGACTGAAGCTGTCAGACTAATTTTTGGACGACCAGGTCTGAAATTCATTTTGAAGCCAATTTCGGGCATTTCTTCAAATTGTACTGGTCTGACACTTAGAGGATACCTCTGAAATGGTACCTATTATCATGTATTAATTATGCATTTAGAGCAACTTAGTATTTTAAAAATTCTTTCACTGTGCATTCGACTGTGCATGAATTATTTAAATTACTAAATGTGAGTATGGGACTAAAGGTCTGCTCAAAAGGTCACATATTTATTGTGATTTCTGTAAATGCTAGAACATAAATGTACACGATACAGTGGTATTAATTGTAATCTTGTGAACTGATTCACACAGTCTGATTACTGTTGGCAAAACATGCATTAAACTTCTGAAGAGATTGTGACTTGAACATCAATCCATCCAATAAATCACCTGTCATAAGTGGGGGGGGGGGGGTACGTCCATATATAATGTACGGTAGGTACATGTATGTGCTCAAATTTCCGCTCCAGTGTATAACATTTTTTCCATTTTGAAAAACAGAAGAGAGAAAACCGTTCAAAGGCACCAGATTTCTTTCATTCGGTGATTCCGGGGAATATCCTTTTTGTTGAAAACCACTGTGTGCCATCCTTTCCATAACATGCTCGTTCCAGAGCCCTCTTGTTTTGTCTTGCCGGTGGCACATACCTACCACTTTTTGGGTCGAGTACCCAAGAGGTGTTAGTACCCTAGCGAGCTTAGTGGTCGAAATAAGATCTCACGATCACTGAGTCGACCGATGCTCCTGATGTCGGACGGGGTAGGTGGCTATTCCTACTGTTATCCTTCCAGCTTTAGTCATCACTGTGTCTAATATAGGGGAGCTGCTACCCTATAAGTCGCAAAGGAACTACTTTACTCACGCAAGAGCGCTAGTTCTCTTGAGTAAGTAGAGCGAGGGTGTGTGAGTAGCTAAAGTTGACACCGACCCATTCAACAATTATGACTAGAACCAAAACAAACCAGCCGCAACGGAGAAAGCTTGCGTCGCTCCACTGGGTGGGTGGATGGGACCCATCAACGAAGGCGGAGGAGGGAGGCAGTGGTAGCAGTCGCCCGAAGGAGCCGGAAGCCTCAAGGGGGCGCCACAGGCGTCAGCTGGAGGGGCCGAAAGTTCCCTTACCTCTTGATGGACCATATGCTACCCCGGAACACTGCGTTCAGGGGATAGTGGACGCTCATCCCGTTCCACTACCTCCAAGTGAGGTTCCGGATAGACTCGAGAGCCCTGAGAAGAAGAAAGCTCGTTATACGAGAATCGATGGGA
>JZLH01S0043733.1:36489-48898 GCA_001188425.1 Eucidaris tribuloides
AATGATCTCGGTATCATTTTATTGGAAAAAGAATGTTCTAACCAACAAAATAAAAATTAGTGACATTTTGCCAATAACGGTGAAGAAATTAGTGATTATACTCGTAGCATTCTTTCTGGGCCACCCTGTATAAGGTGGATTTTAATGACTTGCTAGGTCACGCAAACCAATAACCGACATTATATTCAATACATTTTTCAGTAGAAAGAAAACTGTTCGTCTGTTGCATCTCTTTTGAAGAAAAAAAAGAGAAAAACAAACAGGACTAAGATGACAAAAGATGGGCTTTCTTGCCCACAAAGTGCAGCTATGTCTGTACTTATACTTTTCTTCTATTTTGATTCACAGCCAACATCGAAAAAGAAGAAGAGGTACCACCGCTCCGTCCCCGTGCCTATCTCGAGCAGCAAGGCAGAACAGGGGGCAGTCCAACAACAGCGGCGATGGGCTGAGCATTCCCCCCCCCTCCAGGACCAGGACCAATCAACCTGCCCCGCAACCGGAAGAGCCCGAAGGAGTGGTTCTACCTCTTCCTTTTGGAGTGCCTCATCAAGTTTCTTCAGAAGCAGACCAACACGTAAGTATTTATTTATTTATTTATTTATTTATCTATTTATTTATTTAAACAATATTTCAATAGGACACCCTTTCATCAATATGTTGGTATTAATAGGGGCCTTATGCATAAAAAAACAATACAAATCTGTACAAGTATGCTGGTTCTTACAAGTTCTTACAAGGTGAGAGATTGAATAGGGACAGGTCAGGGACGGGGCGATTACGGAGGTGGAAAAGGTCATGTTGGTACTATTGTAACGCTTCCTTGTTTTTCTCATTCATTCCACCCAGATACGCCCGCTTGCAACGGACAGAGGCCCGACGTGCGGGATGGGGCAGGAAGGGCGACGACTGGGACAGAGTGTCCATGAGAGAGATGGAGGCGTTCCTGGGCATACTCATCACCATGGGGCTCACGGTGGAGCGGGATGTCTCGGACTACTGGAGTAAGCATCCGGGACTTCGCAACATACTGATTTCCCGGACCATGACTCTAAAAGGTTCCGGGATATCAACTCGGCGCTGCACTGCAGTGACCGGAGTAAAGACCCGGCCTCCATCGCCGACCCGGAGCGACAGAAGGTGGCGTGGCTGAGGAGACCCCTCTACAAGATTGAGCAGCCGTTTAACAACGTGCTGGCTGCCTGCGAGGCAAACTACAACCTCCACCGAGACATTGCCCTCGACGAGGCGGTCGTCCCCTACCGGGGATTTCACAACCGTAAGTGTTCATTCTCGGGGGTTGGAGGAGCTGTCAAGTTGTAGTAAAGTATGGTAACTCACTCAACCTAACTCTCCCTACTTTCTCGTTGCAGCATCCTCCGTACCGAAGTCGTATTTCCCGGCGAAACCAGCCAAGGCCGGCTTCAAAGTCTACGCCCTCTGCGATAGCCACTCAGGCTATATAAAGAGTTTCATGGCTAACACCCCGCCTCCTCCCAGTGATGCCAAGCCCTCCATTGATGCCCTGTCGGATGTCATGCTCTCCGACTTTAAATCAGTCTACCACAGGGTGTACACGGACTGGTATTTTACCAGCGTCCGCCTAGCTGACCATCAGCTGGAGGCGGACCTGTACATGGTGGGGTCATTCAACACCGCCCGGAAGGACTGGCCGGAAGACATGACAACCCACCGGTTGCCGCAACCAGCTCCTATAAGTATAGTTTCTTAGCTCAAGTCAACTTGTCAAACAGCTTAGCTTATCGAATGTCATGCTAACTATTTGACATCGTCTCTTTCCAGATCAAACTGCTCCGGAAGTCCCCTCGTGGCACGTTCATCACCAGAGAGAAGGGGGACATGCTGGCCGTCGCCTGGCGGGACAAGAAGGTGATAACCTGTCTCTCAACATGCCACTCGACCAACCCAGCGGTCAACGTCGGGCGCCGGGAGAAGGGCTGTCAAGGATGTGTACAGTACCCGTGTCCGCCCCCGATCGCCGAATTCAACAAGTTCATGGGCGGCGTGGACAGGTACGACCACCTCAGCAGGTATCCGAGCTGCAATCGGTAAGTATACATCTCGATATTGGCTAGCTGCAGGGTCATATTTTGAACGTCTGTTCAGGTATACTTGTGTGTTTCCACTTCTTTTCTTCACTACAGACAAGGAAGTCGTGGAAGAAAATGGTTTACTTCCTGATCGATGTGGCCTGGGTAAATGGATACCTCATAAACAAGGAGGGCTCAGGCATCGTCAGGAAGGATGAGCTCAGCCATAAGCACTTCACAGCGGAGCTGGGCGAGCAGCTCATCTCCGGATTCCACCATAAGGCCTCCAACCAACCTCTCAGATTCTGCCCCGTCCCCCTGGCGAATGTCAGCGGGCACAAGCTGGTGAAGGGCAACCAACGAGAACGGGCCTACAGGCAATGCATAGCCGCAGGCCGGAAGACGCCGGCTGGACGCTACATTGACACCACGTTCAAGTGTGAGGCGTGTGAGATGTACCTGTGCAAGACCATGTGCTTCCTCACGCGGCACTCCGCCTCGTAACAAGGGAGGAGCATCGTGTGCCACACCTCTTCTCTCTCTTAGCTTTTGTATCCCACTCTGCCTCACACTTTCATCTACTTTCTTCCTTTTCTATGGGGAACATAGAGTCACCACTCCAAGCCAACCTCTGCCTCCACTTGGCATTCCCTGGAAACTGGTACAAAGACTGGGCTAAAATGGATCTGGCAAACATGAAATGTAAAGAAAGATTTCCCGCCTCTTCCCTGTCAATTACGGGCAACAAACACCTCAAGTCCCCAAAGAGCTGCCACTAATTTGTCTGTCTTAGGGACCTCTGGCTGCCTGAAAGTCCCCTGATAGATGTACGTCTGCAGTATGGTAAAAAACCCATCTGATTTTCAAAACTTCCTCCACCGCCAAATTCCCACCATATTTGCCCCGGCAGCTCCCCGGATCCCACACTCCTCGATTTGGTATTAAAAAAAAGCCGCTAAAAAAGCAGCGGTATTCAAGCACAATTTTTTGTCGGACCTCTCCCTGCCGATTTCACCCGACCAGGTATAATAATGAAGTTGCATCAAAAATGCTTCCACCCGAGTACGCAATATGCCCATCACAATTTGGACCAACTTGCATAAACGAGCTCTCAATATCCCCAACAAGGTGTGGTGCCATGACTACCGTCTTGTGATGTTACAGTGGGCTGGCGCCCCAGGAGGGACAGGCCCGATGGGAGCCCACTTGCAAAGAGAGTTAAGTAATCTTTACTGAACTGTAAACTGAATGCCCTAACACTATTACGCATTAGCTACATTTTGCCAAATTTCCGTTTTTTGTGAGAAATAACCCAAGATGTGTCCGATAATTTAGGACTAAAAAACTTTATGCTAATAGATATCGATCGCCAGAGAGGCTGAACATCAAGCATGTCATGATGTCAAAAACAAAGGACCTCGATCGTTTGTTCAAGTGGATGGCCAATGACATCAGAACCCATGGACTGGCTACAGAGCAAACAATAATTGATTGCAGTTCACGCAAGATTGTAAGTGAATTGTAGGTCACATTCTCACACCATCTTCAAAAAAATCATCACAAACAAGTAAATATGTATCATACAAACACCGAGAGAGACGACCAGGAGACAATTATCAACAGCTTTGCAGATGCTGAAGGAGAGATTAGAATACTCATAGCCACAATAATTGCGTATGGCATGGGAGTGGACTGTAAAGGGCTTTGTCAAACAATTATTTTTGGCTGCACTGTGAACATGGAGGACAATATGCAGATGAGCAGAAGGATTGGGAGGGACAACAAGCCCAGCATTGCAATTTCTATGTTATATCCTAGTGATAGCTTAAGAAGGAGCATGTCACAGAGTACGAGTGACTTCTTGCAAGGAAATCGATGTCGCAGAGAGATTATAAGGGAGGGTTTTAGAACCCCACAAGGACCAGACGTTCCCAACTGCTGCGATGTCTGCTCCAGTGCCTGCAAATGCAGTGGTGACACTTGTATATTATTATTACAATGTACAGTGTGTCTCAAAAAAAATTGTGCAAGTAAAAACAGCTCTCTTTGGCAATTAGAAAATACTCTTGTGACATGGTGCTTAAGTCAGAGTGAAGTGCATAGTCTTAGCTTTCAAATACCATTAGTTTTGTTTAATATGCTTGTCTTAATCTTGAGAATATTAATTTGAATAAGAAAGGGTAAAATTGTGATTTTGCCATTTTTACTATAGCCCGAGTAAAAGTGACAAAATTGTAATTCCACCCTTTTGCTGTTGACAACATATCTCGAGATTAAAACAAGCAAATTGAATAGAACAAATGCCATTTGAAAGTTAAGTTTTTGACCTTGACGGTGACGTAAGCATAATGTCACTAGAGTTTTTTTTAATTGCTGAACGGTGTCTCACGCGGACATGTCCCCCACGGATAGGTGCACCAAGTGCAACAAATTCCTGTCCACATGGGACCAGCACGGAATGTGCCTTCCGTGCGCCAAGCCGGGAGCTTCCCCCTGCTCCACGTGCAGATCCTGGGAGCCGGCTCAGCACTCTCGTGTCAGGGAGTGGCTTGAGCGGCATGCTGACTCGTCCACATCAGAGTCCTCATTCCGGCAAGCACCTTCATCCAGGTCAAAAAGAGAAACAGAAATTGGAAGGATGCAGAGGTACATGCTTTATGCAAGTACGTCTCTGAAAATCACGCCAGCTTGTTTGGGAAATTTCTGCTACGTTAGGGAATTTCCAATTTAGATGAAACCAAAATATTAATTAATGGACACGGTATTGACATTTTAGCCTTGAATGAAACTAAACTTTGCAATGATATTCTGAGAACTGAAGTTAACTTGTTATTTGTACAAAAGACCATAGCAGAAATGGCAGAGGAGTTGCAATTTATGTAAGAGAAAACAAAGTCAGATGATCCGATGAATGAAGAAATGGAAATTTTTACAGTTTAAGTAAGGTCATAGCTAATTGTTATACTTGCATGGTATAGACCTCCAAAAGTGGGATGTATGTGTTTAACAGAAATAATCATCCTGTGTACCTCAGTGACAGTGTTAAAGAGTTTGACTTTTTGTACTAATGTGTACTTCTCTGAACTGTAGTCATGTACTGAAAGAGGGGCATAATGTTGTGTTTAAATTTCATGTTGATTTACATTTACATGTATGTTTCCTACTGGTCAAAAAGAGAAACAGAAATTGGAAGGATGGAGAGGTACTTGCTTTATGCAAGTTCGTCTCTGAAAATCACACCAGCTTGTTTGGGAAATCGGGCCACTGCACGCAAACTGTTAGTATAACACAGTTTTAACTTAACTGATTTCATACAGCCACTTGCATTGTTTTCCAATGTTTTCATGTAAGTTGTAATGTTTGTCATTTCTCTTACGTTGACTCCTCGGACGACGATGACTGGAGCGGTAACATCTCTCCTCGGGTACGGGAAGAATTCGCCGGACCAGACCCAGGGCCCGCCGTGTACCCGCTTGACCGCACCAGTCCGATAGGATACTTCAACCTCTTCTTCACTCATCGTCTGAGGAGGTACATTCGGCTTCAGACTAACAAGTAAGTATGTCTCTTACAGCCGTATTACCTCGCGGGTAGATACACGCAACCGTTCCATGTACTAATGACACTTCTGTGTATCGT
Source organism: Eucidaris tribuloides (assembly GCA_001188425.1). Classification (NCBI taxonomy): domain Eukaryota; kingdom Metazoa; phylum Echinodermata; class Echinoidea; order Cidaroida; family Cidaridae; genus Eucidaris; species Eucidaris tribuloides. Next base: position 42,180 of record JZLH01S0043733.1, read on the forward strand.
TTTTCCCCAGGTATGCCAAACTACAGAGGATGGAGGAGGCCCGCCGACAGGGGTGGGGACGAAAGGGACCCTGGCGTCGCCTCGGCAAGCAGGAGTTCATTGCCTACCTGGGCATTGTAATCTCCATGGGCTGTGCTGTCGAGCGCGACGTCAGCGACTACTGGAGCACTCGTCCAGGGCTGAGGAACACCCTCATCTCCCGCTCGATGGGACTGGACCGGTTCAAGGACATCTCATCGGCACTCCACTGCAGCGAGCGGGAGATGGATCCAGCCAACATCGTGGATCCCGTGGAGCGTCGGCTGGCAAGACAGCGCCAACCCCTGTATAAGATACAGGTCGTCTTCGACTCTGTCCTTTCCGCTTGCCAGCTGAACTACCACCTCCACGAGCAACTCGCCCTGGACGAGGCTGTGGTCCCCTACAAGGGATTTCATAATCGTAAGTATCATTTCAGCTGTCTGTTCTCGAGGGATAATTACCTATCTCAGCTGTTATTGCTGGTGCTAACGATCGCTTTCTCAACGATCGGCCAAGCTGATCCGCCAGGGATCCAAGATCTATACCCTGTGTGACTCGAAGAACGGCTACATGGCATCGTTTTGAGCTAACACGCCTCCACCACCAGGCCAACCCAAGCTGTCGGCAGCCGCCATCGTCAACAAGATGCTGGACCAAAACCGCGGGGACTATCACCGAGTATACTTCGACCGCTGGTTCAGCACCGTCGACTTATTCCAGAGGCTGCTCGCCCATAACATCTACGCCGTCGGCAGCTTCAACACTGTGTGGATCGGCTGGCCGGCCGACCTTTCTACAAGGAAGTGCCCCAAGCCCCCCGCTGTAAGTATTGCCACATTCATCACAACACTTATCCATCTCTGCTCCCTTTTGGAGTCAAGACTAATGATTCCTGTATTTGTCTTTTCAGATCCGAGACCTGCACCGTGGCCCGCGATGCCACTCGGCCACATGCCACACGCATGACGTAACAAAAATGTTTCTCTCATTACCAATGTGGGCACGTTTGACTTGCACAATTATTTTTGAGACACATGCACTGTAGTCAAAAAGGCCAATAAAATTCAAAGCAGATGTTTGGGTCTCATCAACAAAGCTCTCATCAAGTTGAAAAAAAGCTCCCAGCATCAGTGGAAATTGTAAAGACCTAAAGAAAATGTCTCCTGAAAATGTTCTGTGTCACATGTCAACAGTGCAATTTAAAGATCTATCAATGCCGCATCTAAGAACAGAAAACAAGCAATTGAAGTGCAATAAGACAATCTTTTGAAACAATTTCAGACCTAGATCCAGACACTAAACCTTCAAAAAAGCACCCTGTTATGTAAACAACTGTGATGGACATATTGGAACACTAGTCAATACCCAACTGGCTCTCAGTAAAAATATATCCAACAGATGTGATTTATAGATAGCCAGTTAACATATAAGATCTCTTTTATCCAATTAAGATGAAACCAAAATATTCATTAATGGACTGGACATGGTATTGACATTTTAGCCTTGAATGAAACTAAACTTTGCAATGATATTCTGAGAACTGAAGTTGGCACAGATAACTTTGTTATTGATACAAAAGACCATAGCAGAAATGACAGACGAGTTGCAATTTATGCAAGAGAAAACAAAGTCAGACATAATGTAAAGGAATGATCCGATGAATGAAGAAATGGAAATTCTTGTAGTTTAAGTAAGGTCATTATTGTTATACTTGCATGGTATAGACCTCCAAAAGTGGGATGTATGTGTTTAACAGAAATAATATCATCCTGTGTACCTCAGTGACAGTGTTGAAGAGTTTGACTTTTTGTACTAATGTGTACTTCTCTGAACTGTATTCGTGTACAAAAAGAGGGGCATAATGTCGTGTTTAAATTTCATGTTGATTTACATTTACATGTATGTTTCCTACTGGTCAAAAAGAGAAACAGAAATTGGAAAGATGGAGAGGTACTTGCTTTATGCAAGTTCGTCTCTGAAAATCACACCAGCTGGTTTGGGAAATCGGGCCACTGCACGCCAACTGTAAGTATAACACAGTTTTAACTTAACTGATTTCATACGGCCACCTGCATTGTTTTCCAATGTTTTCATGTAAGTTGTAATGTTTGTCATTTCTGTTACGTTAGGGAATTTCCAATTTAGATGAAACCAAAATATTAATTAATGGACGTGGTATTGACATTTTTGCCTTGAATGAAACTAAACTTTGCAATGATATTCTGAGAACTGAAGTTGGCACAGACGACTTTGTTATTTATACAAATAATAATAATAATGGGTTCTTATAGTGCGTTATCCACAAAGTATCATAGCGCTTACGCATTATTATTACCCTGGTCACGGGATACATTAATTCAATCCAGCACTTACAGTGCTCACTCTCCACTCCCTAGGGAGCATTCCAGCCAGTCGCCGTTTTACAGGCGCGCACATGCTAATCATTCATCATAAATATTCCCATCCTACCGGGTACCCAATTATTCGCCTGGGTAGACAGCAGCGGTGTGGATAAAAATGCCTTGCTGAAGGGCATTCATGACGGGCAGTAGCTGGGCTTGAACAAACTACCTTTGGATTGGGAGACGAGCGATCTACCGCTCACCAACGACACGTCCACGGAAAAGGCAAAACAAATTTCTGACTTTATGTTTGCTGCACCTTGCTGTGGTGATATGAGTGACATTGAAGCAAAGGTATGTCAAGCTGAAGTTAAAGTTGCTGTGAGCTTTGTTAACCACAATATCCCGTTTGCGGTGGCAGATCATTTTAGCCGGATGGTTAGAGAATGCTTCAAATGACAAAAGACCATAACAGAAATGGCAGAGGAGTTGCAATTTATGTAAGAGAAAACAAAGTCAGGCATAGTGTAAGGGAATGATCTGATGAATGAAGACATGGAAATTCTTGTAGTTTAAATAAGGTCATTACTAATTGTTACTTGCATGGTATAGACCCCCGGAACTGGGATGTATGTGTTTAACACAAATGATGATATCCTGTGTACCTCAGTGACAGTGTTGAAGAGTTTGACATTTTGTACTAATGTGTACTTCTCTGAAATGTATTCGTGTACTAAAAGAGGGGCATAATGTCGTGTTTAAATTTCATGTTGATTTACAATTACATGTATGTTTCCTACAGGTCAAAAAGAGAAACAGAAATTGGAAGGATGGAGAGGTACTTATGCTCTATGCCAGTACGTCTCTGAAAATCACACCAGCTTGTTTGGGAAATCGGGCCACTGCACTCAAACTGTTAGTATAACACAGTTTTAACTTAACTGATTTCATACGACCACTTGCATTGTTTTCCAATGTTTTCATGTAAGTTGTGATGTTTCTCATTTCTGTTACGTTAGGGAATTTCCAATTTAGATGAAACCAATATATTAATTAATGGATGTGGTATTGACATTTTAGCCTTGAACGAAACTAAACTTTGCAATGATATTCTGAGAACTGAAGTTGGCACAGATAACTTTGTTATTTATACAAAAGACCATAACAGAAATGGCAGAGGAGTTGCAATTTATGTAAGAGACAACAAAGTCAGGCATAATGTAAAGGAATGACCCGAAGAATGAAGAAATTGAAATTCTTGTAGTTTAAGTAAGATCATTACTAATTGTTATACTTGCATGTACTATAGACCCTCGGAACTGGGATGTATGTGTTTAACAGAAATGATGATATCCTGTGTACCTCAGTGACGGTGTTGAAGAGTTTGACTTTTTGTACTAATGTGTACTTCTCTGAACTGTAGTCATGTACTAAGAGAGGGGCATAACCACAAAACTTCATAATTAACTTGAATAATTTCCATGGAGAGAGTTTCGTTATTATGTATTCAAGACTTTTGAGTTATTTTTTAAATTTTGAAATTTTGCAATTTTCATTATGTCAGCGCATGACAACAGACATAAGTGATTACAAGCTAGCTGACACGAAAGAAGATGATTTTCAGTATTTCATGTAACAAACACATGAATGTGAAACTGTTCAAGAGCTGGACAAATTGCCTATACTGATGAATGGAGCATTTAGACCCCTTCCTGTGGACAGACATGATTGACAGATCAGTGAATAGAAATCCACTTTTCTCTCTTTTCCTAAATCTTGATTTTGTTACTTTAACTGTTTAATAAACATTTAGAATTATCAATCAAAGTCAGTACTTTGAAAGAAAGTTGTAAAGCTATTTTCCTGCTGGCTTTGGGACACACAAAATATGTGCCTGATTCTACTCTGTATGACATAGCAGTCATGCAGGACGTCATGCCAGGCCCACAAGTACGATGGGTCGCAATGCGTTATATTCATATGAATTTAAGTATTAGACTCAATCAGCAGAAACTCGCAAATCACTCAATTTTATTCAACCAGGCTTTATGAAACTCAAGGAAATTTGCATGAGAGCATAAATTTTAGTATCAGGGTATACCTTATACTAAAATGGTATGGGTATGCATGGAGGTTGAACATGCTTTTTTCTGTCTCCAGAAATTCTTATAAAAATCTCCCTTCATCGCCTGAATTGGAAGATTTTCATCCCAATCTGCAACTAATATCTTATCATAGATAGTTTAAAATCCTCAATCTGGCCTTTTGTGTTGCATGGAAGTATATTTTTCTTGTTTCTGATTAAAAGTTTTTGTCGCGACATTACACGCTATTTCAACACAAGGATCCCCGACTATTTATCATATACGGCAGCCACTGGACCAGACTGTCGATTCAGCAACCACCGTGCACCCTGCATCTTACCTCGGAGATTTCTTTTGCTTGTTTACGCAACACAGTGTCTTTGCTACCTCTGCAAACTTTTTCCCACAACACTTTACACTATTTCCAATTAACCTTAATTAGTTCGCCATTTTGATTTTCACTTTTCATCTTTGACTTTCACTTTTCATCATCATGGATCGTCAAAATGCCACAACTTAGGATGTATTCGCCATGGAAAAAATTTCAGAAAACTTTAAACTATCGCCGTTGACAAAACATGACAATTTGAGCCTCCGGTATGATAGTCTGACATTTTGGACCCATCAACACTGATAACCATGAACACATTGGCACATTGGAAAAGTATTTGAGTAATGCTATGCATTCACAGTTAGGAGAGTATACAAATTGTGAATGCTATGAGACCGTGTAACTACACCGCCATGCCACCACACGACATCCATTCACCTTGAAGGTGTTTGATCTCCCAAAAGAAATAGTACTTCGTCACCAAATGCTCTCCTACTTTCATGGAAGAAGCAAAGATCCAAAAAGAGCTTAGCACATTCGAGTGTATACATGTGTAATTCTCTTCCTAAAAGCGTTACATTTTACAGCAATGAACATGTTAGTGTAAAATTCTGTATGATTACAATTGTCTGTCATGTTGTTGCTACACACGTGCTACTTTTGATAAGATCACTTGAAAAGCAAAAACGCACTAACACTGTACGATATTGTCCAGCAAAATTTGGGAAAACTATGTTCAACCACATAAGATAATTTCTTATATGAATGTTGGACAGCTGTCGATTTGCCAATTTGAAAATAAGTGAAATATAAAATACTGAAACGTATAATGCAAAACAGATCCAACTAAAAATCAATGTATTAAAAACCTATTTATTAATTGAAAGCATTTTCAGGTAAACATAGCTAGTACCAGTACAGGTGATTTGATCAAAACCAACAGGAATACATTATGAAGCAACCATGCCTTTATGATAAAATTACTATGTAATAAATAAATATTTTGCGTATATACATTATAAACCATGAACATTATTATACTGTATATGTGCATAGTACCATCTGACACGTATACAATCTAAAATTTATGCGAAATATATATTAGCACTACCCAAACTTCAGCATTTTAATATAAGTATAGTCACCAATGGCTAATTACATATATTTAGCACTGAAGGAGACATAGCTTAATTGTTTATTATAAGGAAGAAAGGACCAAAAACTCAAAAACTGTCATAGAATGCTGAAAAACTGGAAACACAATGATACTGGTAACAAAATAGAACTAATAGCGGAGTCAACTTATCACCAGTAACATATAAAGTGTTTGACTAATTATTACTAATTAGTAGTCATTTCAAACTTTTTTGGCCATGCAAAGTTCAAGATGAGCTCACCTGAGGTGGGGCATAGTAAACATATATAACACATAGGACACACTATCCCTTTTACATGTAATTTGTGCTTGAACAAACAAAATGGAAGAACCGTTTTCACAGCCTCACAGGGATAAGGATGTCGCGTCATGAAGACCGTTTCAAGAATGGCAGGACGGCCTGAAGGAAGTCGTGAGGTTTTTCGGAATGCACCCAGTGACCAGCGCCCTCCACCACCGCAAATGAAACGTTTGGGAAGATCTTACGGAGTTCTGGGTAATCCTCGGGTCTGTAGAAATGATTTGTCAGACAATGAATGCAAAGAATATAAAGAAAATCACTACAGGAATGACAAATGATTGGGTATCACATATATGCCAGTTATAATTTTTTATGAGTGCATGAAATTTGCCTGTCACCATTGTCATTATTATCATTAAAACAATAATGATGATGATGATACTACTACCACCACTACCACCACCACTACTACTACTACTACTACTATCTTTAGATGTTGCTTAAAGGCATCGTATAACAATGTTTCCAGTGCAAAAATAATTTA
>JZLH01S0043733.1:48934-59032 GCA_001188425.1 Eucidaris tribuloides
AAATTATCACTTGGCTATCGGGCTTCTTCAGTGCAGTCAAGATGGTAATGACGCCCGTCCAGAAATTCAGAGTCGCTTGCGGTTTCAATCTTCCCACCCGCAGTCTGTCGTGAAAGTTTTTTCACAGCAACTCATGAAAGCAGCTTAGTTAGTGCTTCATCCAGTGTCAAGACGGCCAAAACTATTGATCATGTTCTTTATTGTTTGTTATTTCAAGGCAAGTACATTTTTTTTTCTTTTTTGGGGGGGGGGGCATAGTAAAAATCTGATAGCGAAATGTAATAATTTTCTTTAAAATTTAGTGTTGCAGCCCTGCTTTATCTATAAGAGATTCCTTTATCTCATGTGACCTTACCCGATAATACTCCGACATCTCCCTCCGCACAAGAGACGTTTCTCCCAGGAATTGAGAGCGGGAAGTGATGGCTCCATCTGGAATAAGACTTCTTGTTGCGTTTCCAGGGCATCCAGGTGACCCTCCACCCAAAAACGGTCATTCTCGCTTGACCAATATTAGTGAGCTAGCGATACGAGCGCGAGGAAAGCATTCCTGCCACAAAAAGCAAATTTCATTTTTCATATTTATCATAATTTATCACTATTTATTCGGCCAGTCTTAAAAAGCATGTAAGATACCAGCATATACAATACAAATTTACAAAATCAATAATATGAAACATAAACCGAAAGATGACATACTAACAGTAGCAATGTTACAAATGGGTCAGGGATCATAAAAGTAAAATTCTTTACTCTTGCCCTTGAACATGTCAGCACTCACAAGTATCAAAGAAAAGAAAATAACAAATAAAAATACTACATACATAATTATTGTTGGTTCACAATAAAAGGGAGCCAACTTCAAACACTCAAGAAGGAGAAAAGCACCAATGCCAATGCGTCTGTACAGCTCTGATGATCCTTTCCCCCTCGAGGGTCCAGAGCCAACATATCTAATCAACCCTCAACCGACGATTAATGTTATTGCACAACTCTAAGAAAGTGGAGATAAGGAAAATGCATAAACGAACACATCCAAAATTCTCAACAAACCACTTTCAAAACACTTGTAATATTGTGAAATCCTTCCATTATCACATGACAAATACATGGAACAATTGGCCAGCACCTGTCCAAAATGTGCAATTATTATTTACTTTGAGAAAAGCTGCAGGATGCTTTAGATAGACTATGAGACAGCATAGGAAATACACGGGGGCTGAGGGTGATTTAGCCCCCTAAATTAACAAAATGGTGCTCAATTATCCTCATAGGGTTCAATGTATAATATACTGGCATCACTGCATCAGGCTTGAAAGTAGCCCCTCAAACTAAGATTGTATTTTGTTGTTGTTGTTTTAATGGCAACCAGTCTGAATAGACTATTTTCACCACGCTATGAGATAATACAAGTAACTGGATGAATTAAATCTAAGTTAGTTGCAGTCAATAAGAGATCATGATTACATTTTTTTTTTTGGGGGGGGTCATGATATGGTCTTCTTAATTAGGGTTATGACATTATATGAATAAACTTTTTGCTGAGATATGGGGGAATGAAGGGTCAATACCTTCCTGATTGCCTTCATGATTCATGAAGAACTAAGAATTTATTTCCTTTTCTCCATAACTCTTAAATGAAAAATTCTGATTTTTTTTATTTTTATGTAAAGCGAGCTGTCAGCAATACCCATTTAAATTTCACAGTACTCCATACCCGTAGAGGTTTGTAGTTAGATACGCATTACTGATTATGGTGATAACTATAGATGATTTTCAACACATTTGTGTCAGAGAAATTGATTGCTCAGATATTAAACCTTGCACTACATGAATTATCCTAACTTGGCATCAAACTTACATCTTCACATGAACTAGCCATAATGGGTCATATTAATATTTGACCTCATTTATCCTTTGACTTTTTGTTTGACCTTTGACTCCAACTTGACATTGAGGTCCCTATAGGGCATCTACCAGCCAAGTTTGATCATATGTGGGCTAATGGTTGCAAAGTTACCAACCCCAGGTAGGAACTTGCACATATATTTAACATTTGACCTTTAACCTACATACATGATGTTTGACCCCTAACATTGAGGTCCCTGTAAAGCATCTACCAGCCAAGTTTGGTTTAAATGAGCATGTGGTTAGAAAGTTACCAACGCCAGTAAACATGTGCAGGTAATTTTAACATTTGACCTTTGACCTACAAACATGACTTTGACCCCTATATTGAAGTAGTGTACGCGCGTTTCCGTTTTACACCCTGGCGAAGGATTTTATTTGTTTAATTGCAACAAACCTGTTGGACGCAAAGTCTACGTTTGTCGTACGAGTCTGTGTGACCATGGTGTGACTGAGTATGCGTTGTGTTTTTGATTGTTGCACGTGGCTAGCTACGTGCCTTAGTCTGCACTCTGCAGGCATTCGGACTGTGGTTCGGCGTTCTTTTACGATGACATGTGCTGGGAGAGTCATGCTTGATAACGTCGTACTTTGACATCGTGATATCATAAGAGAACGCCGTTCGAACCACAGTTCAATGTCTACAAACTACGTGTTCAGTAGTGTTGCAGTGCAGCTACGCGTTCCTACAGTACAGTGTGGCAGTGCAGCTAATAACTACTGGAGTACTTCTCGAACTCAGTCTTGATTAATTTGCCTTTCGTAATCCATTACTTTTGATTTTCTAACTAATATATAAATGATATGAATCCGCTATAGTATGAAAATACTGCCATATACCCCACAATTCGGTCTAATTATTCCTTTGGACTCGGCACTCGGACTCCATGATCCGAGTCACGGAAATGTAATTTTACGATAAACGTAGAGTAGACTTAACGTCCAGCAGGTTCGTTGTAATTTACAAAGAAAATCCTTCGCCAGGGTGTAAAACGGAAACGCGCGTCCTGTACGGCGTCTAAATGTACCAATCAAGTTTGGTTAGATAACTGCAAATGAACGCAAACTTATTTAAGTTTCATAAGTTATGGACGGAACGATGACGGTCGGTGACGGACGGATGGAGGCCACCAATGACCCTTTGTCTCGCTGCACCGGTGACTCAGACTCCGATTTACACAAGCTTTTTAGGCCGGCCTCGGGCCGGCCCAGAGGCCGGCCTAAAGCTTGGGTAAATGCAAAGGATGCCGAGGCCTCCTCGATTTGGGACCACCTCTGGCAGGTAAGTCATCGGGCTGCCCGAGGCCAGCCTTGGGCGGCCTACATTCGGTGTAAATGGAAAGGAGGCCTCGGGCCCCCAATTTACCACGCGATTCGGTGCTGTTACGTAATACGCAATGCCCAAACAATGCCCGGAGCGCGGATCTTACTTCCGGTGTATGTAGCGTGCAGGTGAACCGTGAATTAAACCAATCAAACCAATCAAACCAACCATCGTAAATTTGAAAAATGGACAACAAAATACATGAACTATTAGATCTATTATAAGTATTCATTTTTGTCTTTATACAGTTGTACGAACTGCATTATGTTGTATCAACATCAACATTACACGTTGTAAAAAAAATATTGCTATTTATTACTTCAGAGTCTCATTCCAACATTTTTTTTAATCGACTCTCTTACAAAGGACTTATGTAGGGATGTTATACGTGCAACATGTATCGAATCGCACACAAAAGAAATACTGATTTCTTAATATAGGGAGAAAGAATGTGGCGAGTTTTAGAAAGGGGGCCTCGGGCCGGCCTAATATTTGGTGTAAATGCACAAAATTGCGAGCCTCGGGCCTCCAATTTAGGCCGGCCTTTTGGTGTAAATCGGGCCTCAGAAAACAAGTTATATACTAAAATTTAATTTCTCAAAATGTATGACAATTAAGTTCTTACGGGAATGGCAGGTTCCAACTGTTTTCCAGCGTCAATCCTAGCATAGGCCACAGGCATGGTGTGGTCTAGTTTCACCTTCCTCAGAAGCTTGATATAATCTGGGAAATCGCTGGCCAGCCGCATCTTATGGGTCACATCTACTACAACCAATTTATCGACAAGTTCTGGCTACAAAGAGAAAAACACACATTAACAAAAAACAAATGCTAAATCAAGCTATTAATGGATTATACACTATTTCACCAGGCCTAAAAAGTTATGCTACAATTAATATGAATTGATTATTAAGTTTGGAACATAATTTGGGTGCATTTTATTGGTTGTTTCATGATTGTTTGTGTCTTGATTATGGTTTATACACACATACATGTAACTATATCAATATATTCATTATAAAATGTTTTTCATACAGTCACATGAATTGGACAGATGACGTAAAGGTCAAAGTTTTCAGTTAATCTTCTTCTTTCACTTCAATTCATATAACTGTTTTCTACTTTACAGTTTGTATTACTGGTACTTGGTATTGATATTATCATCACATCATCAATTTGTCAGAAATGTTAGTATCTTTATTGATGTTACCAGAATCGGTCATTACCGGTGAAACGTTTTGTGTATGTGATTGAGACCATTGTGTCCTGCAGACCAATCTATTACGATAATCTTTAATAAAGACAGCAAACATTTTTGGTTGAAGAAGGATTAAAACCAGTAACTTCAGAATGTCCAGTCGCTGTTTCAAATCCCATTTCGGCCACATTTTTGCAATCTTTACTTATTTTCCCAGTCAGTTTTCTTTCAAATTTAATGCATAATAGTATTTTATCACATGTTGTGACCTTTAACTTTTCAATATTTTTGTCCAAAGGTGAAAACAAGTCACATTATCATGAAACACACAACCAATTTAGGGATAAAGCAGGGCTCAACACTAGCACTTGCCTGCTTGCCCAGTGCAAGCAAAATTTCATTTTGGGCAAGTAAAAACTCCAAATGTTAAAATTTACTGCCCAATTGGGCAAGTAAAATTTTGATCATGAAATGAACAAAACATGTCCAAAAAGCTTACCAAAAACAAACAAAATGTGTCTAAAACTTTCTGTTCAGTTAACTTATATTTCATCATTATTTTGTTCATTGCACTTCATTTACATGTATTACTCTGTAAATTCCTAATTCACACCTTTTGCTATAAAAAGGCCTTTTAGGCTAAAATCAGGGGGAATCACATGTAATGTTTTTCACTATTGTTTATCTTCAGGCAAGTAAATTTTTCGTTCGGGCAAGTAAGTAAAAATCTGAACGTGATCATTTCACTTGCCCATAGATAAAGTTGGAAAAAAAGCTAGTGTGGAGCCCTGGATAAAGAACTGTACATAGTGCTAATAATGTTGGTGGTAACATCTCTTACCTGTGACAATGCGAGAGCCATGGCAGTACGTCCACCCATGCTGTGACCAATCAGATGGCAGCGATCAAATTGAAGCTCCTCCATCAACCATTGGACGTCATCGGCCATGAGGTCATAGGTCATTATTGGAGAATGGTCACTCTCCCCGTGGTTCCTGGCATCGACAGTTATGATCTGAAATGAATTTTTTTTGGAAAAAATATTAGAAATATTGTTTCTAACAGAAATGAAATACGAACACATTGTCCATTGTCACTCTACTCAGACTGTAAACTAGTCTAGGAAAACAGCATTGGGCAACAGTCTTGAGCAATGCTTGTGTCCTTACTTTGCTTATCGCAGGCTGAGGGTACTCAAAAGAAATAAATGCAGTGTCTGGAATCTAGACTAACTCCAAAAATGTACTGTATATGCTGAATATATCATGGTTGTTTTCTTTTCACAAGTGTTGCGATTTAACTACCACAAAAAGCTTCGTTTCCTGATACAGCTATGCCAAGTAAATGAAAAAAACAATAAAATTGCTGAAATAATCTCTCCTTAATTCTGTATAGAAGCAAAATCATAAAAATATCTGAGCACAAAATAGTATTTGGATTTGGTAACTCTATGTCCACGTTCTCTTGTAAGAAATCATCACAATCATCATTATCATCATATCATCATAATTGTCATCATCACTGTCATACTACTACAATAAATTGCTGATGCATTGTTCAAACTACACACACTCTCCAAATCATGTTGATTCATTGTATTATGAATTCACTTACCCTACACTCAATTTAGTTGTTACAATCATTTCTTAGAGAACAAAAGAAGAACACCACCACAATATGAAATGGGCTAATGAGATGTTCTCTACTCACTGTACTGGATAATTCCTTGGCCATTCGTTTTGCGAGCGATCCCCAGTTCTTCTTGGACCCAAACACTCCATGTAAGATGATGACAGGAGGCAAGACTGCCCTCTCTTGACCAGACTCAAACACTTCATAGGACAGCGTCACAGCACTGAAATGAAAACAGCACAATTGGGGGTAGTCCTGAACTTGGGGCAAAACTATTCTAGATTCAAGTAACCTATGCAAGGATTCTGCTGTGAAAATGTAGCGGTCAAATGTTGACTCATTTTAATAGAACTACCATTAGAACTACTATTATCAGTTGTGAGAGGAACATTTGTTGAGTTAAAGGTAAATGACATGATTGGGGGTAGTCCTCAACTTGGGCTGAAACTACTCTAGAATCAAGTAAACTATGCAAGGATTCTCCTGTGAAAATCTTGTAGTCAAACGTTGACTCATTCTAAAATAAACAATGTCAACATCACTCGTAGCACAGAAACCTGCTGTGTGGCTCTCTACGGGGCTTATTTTTATCGTCCCCGGAAAAAAATAAGATACTCCTATGTTTATGCTTGATTCTCCTTAAGTAAACAAATTACAGACAAATCCTCCCAGGTGGGAGATCCACTCCTGCTAATGTATAGTTGGTGTATATTTCAACTCATTTGGTTCTTGAGGCATTTTCAAGTGTTCCCAATCATGTCACTGACCTTTAATCAAAAGTGTAATAAAATGGTAAATAAACAAACTATTAGTAGTTCATCAAGAACTGTCAAATGCAGACCTGCTGAAAAAAATATGAAATTCATAAATATGTTACTGACTAGAGAATGCAGTACACAGGTTGGATTTTGATTGTGAGGCATCTTTGACTGGACTAAAATAATATACTTTTTGAAAATTATTACACCAATTTGATTTCACTTTCATAAAACTATCAGAACGAACAAGTTAACGGTTATCAGTAACAAAATGGTAGATTTCTAGCCAGCTCTAGAACTACTCCCCCAGATAACAGCTTCCCCTGACAACTGCTCCCCCCACCCACCCCCGAACAATTCACCCAGAGGAAAACTTTCCCAAAAGAGTGTAATGTGTCCAGTTTTAAAAATCTGTGTTGTCCTTAGCGAGTTGTCCTGATAAGCAAAGCAATAAGCAAAGTAATAAGTAAAGCAATCAAAATTAGTTCTTCTCCCTCTGCGCCATTACCATCTGCGCACCATACACCTGCCTGGCTGGTTCCACACTGGAATGTTGGCCAGTATAACAGAAGAAGAAAAATAGAAATGACATACTGTGATGAAGAAGAAAACTGGTGGCGGAACTCGTCTATCCTAGATGGGTGCTGATGGTTCAGATGACATGCACATGCACAAGGTAGCCGGCTGACTGGAAGTGATGAAAACAACTTTTTGAAGTGAGCGGCAGTCACTACCGATGAGTTGAGTATTCGTTGTGGCAGCACCATGTTGGAGTCTTCAGCATTGCTGTAAATTCACAAAAAGACAAAGAAAGTGCATGTCTGACGTTCACATTTAGAAAAGTTCTTACAAACATGAGGCCAGGTAAATATAACACATACTTTCTTGAAGGTTATGTTAACTACTGTAGGGTTGTTATTTTGTCGCTTGTATTTTATGTTTCTATTAGTTCCCTTTAATTCAGGTTGCTATTCAGTTATGTTAGTTTGGAATTTTGTTTGTCAGCTATTTTGGTTACCATCCATCACCTCATTCCTCATGTCATGTCACCTGTCACCTCCACAAGTTCACGATTTCCATATTCATCAGGTGTGATCATGCATTTCATCTCCACACCCGAGTCTTCTGTTCTACATTCATTATTACGTAATCACCCCCAGGTCCTTTACCATCCCCATCTTACCTTTTCTTATTGGTTGTTTTATGAATTGGGTTCTTTCATTTTAGTTTGTCCCTCCTTTGCCTTTACTTTTATTGGTTCATCTGTCTTTATGAATATTTATGTTTGTATGATTCTGAGGGCAAAGCAGCCCCAACTTATTAGGATTAAATCAGAGCACTACCGGACTTCTTATCAACAAGTTGTGTTTTCTTTGGCGTTCTGAGTTCCTGCTATGTTTGTGTGTCTCCCTGATCTGTGCTATGTTTGAGATTTGAGCTGAACATTTTATACTTAATTATTTTTGTTAATTTTTCATCCTTACACTACTCTTGCACATCAGTCTCATACCTGCCAACCCTAAAAGCCAAGAAAGACATGTAGGAACAAATTATTTTAAAAATCTAAGAATAGGAACATTCCTGAATTTCCTACACATTACTACAGACAAATTTGAACAAAAATAGGAACAAAGGGGGTAAAATTGCTCTTTTCTTTTCCAAAAATTGGAATATTCCCGGAATATTCCTACTTGATAGGAACAGTTGGAAGGTATGCAGTCTGTTTATTGATGGCAGGGCTCGACAAACACACTTGCCCACTTGCCCAGGGCAAGTAAATTTTCATGTTGGGCAAGTAAAAACTCAAAATGTTAAGATTTACTTGCCCCATTGGGCAAGTAAAATTTTGATCTTGGAATGGGCAAAATATGATCAAAATCTTAAGTAAAACAAACAAAATATGTCCAAAACATCATTATTTTGTTCTTTGTACGAGTCTTTAGATTCATAAATCACACCTATGGCAACCCCCAGAATTGAAATAAACATCCAATGCTTTAAAAAGGCTTTATTAAATAAAAGTAGGGGGAATGATTTTTAATGTTTTTGATTATCATTTATTTTCGGGCAAGTAAATTTTACATTCGGGCAAGTAAAAATCTGAAAGTGATAATTTTACTTGCCCAAAGGGCAAGCAGGAAAAAATGTTAGTGTGGAGCCCTGTTGATGGTATGAAACAAACCAATGCAGAACCCCAACCAACTGAACAAAATAGAACATATGGGAAGAAGATGAAGACAAAATATAATAATGATAATAATAAATACAAGAATAAGAGGAGACTCGGGACAAAATTCCCATAGAAACCAGTAGAGCTAAATCCAGTAGAATCCTATTGGTTTCTACTGGTCCAGAGTTACAAATTCACTTCTGGTGTCAATATCATGGACAGTGAAATAAAACCAGTAGAAACCAATAAAGAATGTGTACTGGGTGGAACCAGTAGCAGACCAGTAAGAATTCTAATTGGAACCAGTAGAAACCAGGGGCCCGATTCACAACACTGGACCAACTACAATTACCATGGCAACAGGGATCATTAGCCACAGCGGCCATATTTAGGTTTGGGTGCGAATCTCGAAACGCAAGTTAGGATCATTAGCTCTAAGTCGAGCTCTAAAAGTTGGGACGTCCGTAAAGCGTCTCTAACTATTGTTCTCTGCCACGGTTGACTGACAATAACGCAGAATGCGCATGGGCATAGCCATCTTTTATGGAAGGCTGTCTTTGACATGCACCTGTCGCCAGAGCAATGTCGAATCACCACAATAGAACAATAGGAAGTCATGAACACAATATCAGCACACGTCGTGTTCCATACTTTGCAATTTTAATGTATTCACAAATCACCGTATCTTTAGTTTTAGACATTCTGTACCATGTTTCACATAAAATTGTAAACAAATAAATTTGTACCAATATAAAGCAATGATTTCAATTGAAGACTAACATTTATAATTTAATTAGATGTTATCATTTCTATGAATCAGTGCATAAAACACATTTTAATATGTAATCACAATATGATGGATGAAGCTGAGACTAAGAAAATGGGGGTTCCACTTCTATTTTCCAGGCGGGGGAATCTTAATTATGTATTATTTCAAAATATCAGTTCTTTTCTGAATTTTAATCATTAAAATAGAATATGGTAAATGAAAGTACATTTGACAAAACTTATTCACATGGCATATTGTATTATCTATAACGCAAAGTAGAGAATAAGGCGTTAAATTACCGACGACTTCTTAATCAGTAAAGCATGACTTTTGGCAATG
>JZLH01S0043734.1:9216-23296 GCA_001188425.1 Eucidaris tribuloides
CTTGCAGATTTAGCTGCTGGGGCGACCGAGGTTAGTAGAGTGACGGACCTTGGAGTTAAGTCAAGTTGGAACTTTACCATATGCTGATTTTGTAATGAAACTTAGAGTTGTAGATACCTTACAAGGAACCTCAAATCTATTTGCTAATCAAAGGTCATATATGAGTCAACTGTTAAAATACACCTGCAAAGCAATCACATCCTGTGTAACTATTCGCCGTAATCGTAAATAATGTCAATATCATCCGGCGGGGGGGGGGGAGATGGTTATTCATTCACCCCCTAGATGGATAAGATGACATCTGGGATTTTCGCCAGTGTTGTACAGCTGTTATGACCTGTTGATGGATACAGGTAGACTCATCCGGCAAGCTTTCTTGGAAAGTATGAATGTACAAATACTCATCACACAAATAATCAATTCTTGATATTTCACTAATAATCAGAATCAAATTTTACTAGAATGATATGTTCAATGTGAGACCCATTGCGGCCAATCTCCTTGTTGTTCTAAATAATTTTTAATCATGTTTTTGTTCTCGTTTCAGGTGACGAGGCCCGGGAGATCCAGCGTAAGGAGGGCCAGGACCTGAAGCGGCAGTGGAACGACGAGATCCGGGAGAAGGAGGCCCTCAACCGGGCTAACGAGGAGCTACGACAGAAGGTAAAGAAGGTAGAGACTGACAGGATCCAACTGAGCCGCAACGTAGAGGACAAGAACCAGAGGATGGCTGGTAAGCAAAAAAAAAAATTGTTTTAAATATCAGGGTTGCTACTTTTGCTGATTTTGATAGAAATTAGAATTTTTATTTTTCCGTCAAACAAAGTTTGAAGGGGGTAAATAGGAATCATCATACCAATGGGTGGTCGGTCAGTCCGTTGCAAATCTTGCAGATTGAAGTACTTCCTCAGTTTTTTATCAGTGCTCATGAAATTTGGCACACACTGTGGTGTTGGGGTGAAGATGTGCAAGACATATTTTTTAGTGTGTTGGGAAACTGCGTTGCTATGGTAATGGCACATAAGACCATCCTGATGGGGCAGGATATTCATTACTTTTAGTTATATTTTTAGTTTTTCTTCCATCTGTCAGAATTGTTATTTTGTAACAATATTTCTATTGTGAATCAAACAAGCAATGCTGATGAAATTTGGCACACACATTCTCCTTGGGGTAAACATGTGCAAGACACAATTTTCTTAATGTGTTAAAAACTATGTTGCCATGTTAAAGACATGCAATAAATAAGAATTTCATCACATAAGGCCATCCTGATGTGGCAGGGGTATCAATCACCTTCATGGATATTTCTAATTTAATGTTGTTTCTGTGTTTGGTATTAAAATTCAAACTGCCTGCTCTTGGTCTTGGAAGGCTGGTCTTGGTTTCAGACTGTCTATTTGTAGTCTTGACAACAGTGCTATGAATGTGTGACTAGTTTACATTCTTATCTATGTTCCTTGTTTATATTGACTCAGAAATGTTGTATCATTGTGACATACACAGTGCAAGGTACAAAGTGAATCAGATAGAGATTGATAAAAATGCAGTGTTTCTTGATGGAAGCTCAGTTACAGTCATAGGTTTATCTATTTCTTATACAAGTTTTTAAATCTCCAACAGTCATCAAGGAGGGGTGAGTAGCCAGTCCCATACACACTAATATTTGTCATGTTTATACCCTACAAATACATGAGGCAGACAAAGATTTTCAGCACTTACACTGACTGTATGTTCTTATCTGTTGAATTCGTTGGAATTGCATGTTCTTGACATTCCAGTAAAATTGGTGAAGAATAGTTTTTACAGCCCAGCCTTGTTTAGTAAATAGTTCTTTCATATGTAAAATTGCTGAAACATGTTCATTCATTTCAAGAGTGTAGATTGAGAAAGCTGCACATCGAGTTATTGTATGAAGCTGTATGTCATGTATGTGCATAGTAATAAAGGAGAAACTTGTACTTGTTCTTTGCGGTTTTTATCACCACGGAGCAAAAACTACTGTGAATCGTATTTCTGTATAACCTGCAGATGTATCACAACCAGAAGTGCATAAATCCAACCAAAAGCAGAAAACTATACTGAACCATTCTAAAGTTACTTTCTCCTGCATCTGCACAAATTCACACATGTCAATGGCAATAGGCCAGCCCATTGTTCATGGGATTAGCATTGGAAAAAAGATCAATATTTTAGCAATCAATATCTTGACAACAGATGGCCGTAAGTGTAGACAATTAAGTCAAAGTCTTTTTATTTACAGCGATTAGCAATGAAAAAAACCATCAATATCTCAACAAAAGGGCACCATAGGTATGAAGAATCAAGTCAAAGCCTTTTTATTTACAGTGATTAAGGTACTTCTTCTTAGTTGCACAATTATTACAACTCATCCTTGATGGCTGTCACTTCTATCGCTTTGTGCAGGGCGAAACTCTCAAAACAAGGAGGTAAAGCTGTATCTTGCAAAGTGCTTTGCGTGCGGGGTATTCAATTCACCAATGTGTTTTGTGATGACCTTGTGACTTTAACCCAGAAAGAGTAAAAGGAACTTTTGCTGATTCAGCAGTTTTGTATACGAGACCACAGGTTCTGCCACTGAGGCCACCTCAGAACATATCCTTTCCATTGGATTTGTACAGGTGACTTGGACCGAGACCGAGGCCACTACAAAACAATCTTTCTATTGGAATTGTACGGGTGACTTGGATCGAGACCAAGACCACCACAAAACAACCTTTCCATACGGTTTGTACAGGTGACTTGGACTGAGACCGAGGCCACCCCAAAACAATCTGGGGCCGATTTCACTAACGTCTGAAATTCATCGCAAACTGCGATATTCATCGCAAACAGCGATATCCATCGCTATTTGCGATGGATATCGAGTTGAGCGATTTCACTAACAGTTTGCGATGAATATGTTCATCGCTAACTGTTAGTTTGCGATGAATATTTTGCGAGTGCTAATGAACACTCGCAAAATAGTCATATCCATCGCAAAAGACAAAATTCAGCGCCATGCACCCCCGGAATGCGCCATTTCCACACGAGTTTTCCCTTAACAGCGATCATAATAGCGTTATTATTACTGTTGTTGTTATTATTATTATTATTATTATTATTATCATTAATTTCATTATTATTATCATTATTATTATCATCATCCTTATACTACTAGCTGTGTTATTTTTTATTGTGTGTATTATGTGGGCATGTGGGTGCATGTACGGTGTGTCTGTGTGTGCATGTGTGTGTGTTATTGTGTTTGTCTATGTGGCTGTGTGTTGGTGACTTGGTGTGTGTGTGTGTCACTCTGTGTGTTTATGACGGTGAGGTGGTGTCTGTCCCTCTGTTTGTATGCGTGAAGTGACCAACTAGGACAATGTATTTACCCAAATAATCTCTACAGACCTATCGGGCCTACAGGATTTCTTTCAGGATTTCTGAGTTTTTGGGGGGAGAAAGTTGCCAGAAAATGTTACGATACATCAAAACCCCTCCTCTCCATCAATATACTCCCCACCCCCCTATGGAATTAAGGTCATTTCCCCGTAGGTATCACCTATCTATGGATGCATGGCGAAAATGCCCTTCGGTAGGGGGTTTCCCCTACGAGTAGCAGCCTTGACGTCATAATTTTGCGATCGGGCTCGTCCATGAATATTAAAAGTATTTTTTGTCGTCGCTGATTGCGATGGTTTTAGTGAAATCCAAATTCATCGCAAACGAAGTTAGCGATGACGTTGCGATGGATTTGGATTTGCGATCAATTTGGCGATGATCGCTAAAATCGATGTTAGTGAAATCGGCCCCTGGACCGAGGCCACCACAAAACACAACCTTTCTATAGGGTTTGTACAGGTGACTTGGACTGAGACCGAGGCCACCACAAAACAAGCTGGACCGAGACCAAGGCCACCAGAAATTGATCTCGATGCTGGCCTCGTATACAATACTGTATTTCAGGACATAATGTACCATGTTATATGTCTATAATCACAAACCAGTGTGATAACCCGTTGCGTCCAAGATTCTGAGGATCCCACAGAGTTAACACAGGGCACATCTGGTTCCCGTAGCCAACGGGTTAACATTGATCTCATTTCTCCATCGTTGCAGTTCTTGAAGAGAGCAAGACGGCAGTCCAGAAGGAGGCTGGAGACCTGAGATCCAGTCTTAGGGAGGTGGAGAAGTCTCGCCTGGAGGCCAGGAGGGAGCTACAGGAGCTCAGGAGACAGGTAATACCCTAATAACAAATAAATTCTATTCATACATTATCAAAGAATTATTATTATCCACTGGGCTTGCTGCTATACGATAGCATTGCTCAAAGGGACACAATGTGATTTTCCAGTGGTTGACCATGAAGGGACTACAAATTTATATGTTTTATGTTTTTTATGGGACAGAGATATTTAGAGGAAATATATCCTTAGCATTTATTGTAAGTTTGACTGAAAAATCTATCATTCTCTGGGCTTCTGTAATGCAATAATCACTACACTCACATACATAGTGACATAGCCAGGCTACTAGTATTTTAATGGTCTTGGGGGGAGTCATGGTAAATTAGTTTGTTGAGTGACACAAAAAAATAAAATAGTGTTGATTTAGAGAACAGACAAGTAATGCAGTCAGTAAGAAGATTTGCACATACACAGTGGTGTATCGAAGATTTTCCAATGGGGGGTTGACACCAAAAATATATAAATTTGCAGAATTTTTAGTGTCATCTGTAGAACATGGTAGGGGTAGGTCGAAATCATGTTGACCTGTTGACCAAACATTTAGTTTTTCATACTATTACTTGTGTATCGACACAGGACCAGGGCCCCCTACTTGGTTACATCTTATTTTTTTTTCCATTGTGTGTTTCAAAATAAAAAGAAAAGAGTAACTGACAGGGGTATTAAAGCTAGAAGCATTCTTGTTAGCTGTATTTAATCTTATCCCTTCACTTTATGACATCAATTTTTCTGTCAACCTCTCTTCAGGTGAAGACTCTGGAAACAGAGAAAGGCAAGAATAACAAAGACATCCAGGACCTGCAGAATCGCATCGCCAGGGATGACGAGAGAGATGAGGAGAACAGGAAGGAAATTTATGCACTAAAACAAAAGGTAACACAGCAAACTACACCTAATAAATGTGTGACTAGTGATACTCCGCATTATCAGAAGTTCTAAATGGAGAATTTCAAGGGCTGAGATGAGCATAAATTTTTGGTGGACAAGGAACTACTCCTTATGAATATAACAGACTCACTTGTAACCTGTCTGATATACTCAGTAGTCTCATGGCATTTTCAAATGTTTATCTCAGTCTTCCAGATTTACATAAACGGAACAATAACTGGCATAACACAAGTAAAAATTGATTTGTTACAACCACTTTCATCAAAATTTTAGGTGGGTTACCAGGACATATGTTTTGGGATTATGAATGGCTTGCAGGTAAAGATTATGTATAAAAGGTGAGAGGCATAAATTAAATTTTTCTTTTTTAATGTCAAAACATTGGAGTTTGGTCTGATGGTAACAGAACTCAAATATGCAATTGTAGCTCTGTTAGTGTTATTTCTGTTGTATATCAACATAATGAATATTCATGGTCACTTTACTTGTAGCTGAGTATTCATGACCTTATTGATTGAAGGCTCTCTATTTGTGACAACCCTGAGATTTATTATGACGTTAATTATATAAGCAATGCTACTAGTCCATCTCTGTCTTTGCCTTCCTCTATTTTTTTTTCATGCTAGTACAGAACAAATAGTGATTGCACATATACATTTTGTGTTTTTATCTGGCAAGGCACTGGATAGATTGTATATTGAGTCTGGAAGGACTTATATTGAATGTGTTTGCTTGAAGAGAAGCAAGCATTGAGTTTACCAGCATTGAAATAATCTCCAGCCCTAATCACAGTCACAGCATTTTAATTTTCACAACACTAAACAGTATACTAGTTCTTGATTCTTGGAGCATGGTTTCTTAAATTGAGGACTGCTTCCAATCTTGCAATTTCCATTTAAGTGCATTTGAAGTCAATAAATAGACTCCCTTTCCTCCATTTCATAAATTGTTTAGGTGATGGAGACAGAAGCGATGCGCGAGTCGAGTCGCAAGGAGGTCCAGAACCTACAGCGTCGCTATGGCGACCTGGAGGAGGAGCTTCGTCTCAAGGAGAAAGACTACGGCATGGCAATCGACGAAACCCGCGGCGCCGAGCAACGGATCTCCGAGAGGCTGCGAACGACGGAGGTTGCGCTAGACAACACAAAGTCGGAACTCGGCGATCTGAAGCTGAAGCTAAGTGCATCGGAAGGCAGGGTCAACGGGCTGGAAGCACAGCTAGCTCAAGTGGAAGGTATGCTCTCTTTCTTTTCTGGTTAACATCCACCTTTAACTTATTTAGTCTATGCTATATATATTGAATCATAAATTAACTAACTGAACTTTAGCAGGTTAACCGATATCTGCCGACCTTACGGGAAAGTTTGTAGTACTGTTAAATGCTGCTATCACCGAACTATGGGAAATCCTGTAGAAATTATTATACATATGATTTTAATTTGAATAAATTTATTGACAAATGATGATGACAGAATCGATGGAGTGTTTGTAAAAATTACAAATTATAATATGTTTTTTACTTTTATACATAATTTGCCTATTGTAGTTCATGCATTTTAGTAAAACAATGCTTGCTTATATGAAAGGCTGGTTGAATGTCTGATTCACAGACTGGCATATGAAGAGTTTGCACAGTAAAATGCTATTGGCAGATATGGGTTAGGCAGAGTTGTCAAGTTCATATTTCTCAGCAGGAAGTCCCTTAAAATTTTAGTGATCTTTTTACATCCTAACAAATAAAGTTGAATATTTTTCCTGATCAAGGAAAGATTTTTTTCTGTGGTGCATGTACGTTACAAATATCTCCCTGTACTGATTGCTGTTTGAATTCTGGAACTGGACATCTAGTACATTTACCCCCTAAAAATTACCCCAATGACAGTAACCGTCCAGGACAGTTATCCCGGGATAACTACCGCCCACCTCCCCCTCCACTGCCCCAGGGGAATACCCCTTCTGGTAAGGGCCCAAGGGGTAATTATCCAGGTGGTAATGTAAATATCTGGGGGTAATTATTCTCTGGGGAAATTTCGGGGGGGGGGGGGTATAATTTTCCTGGGTTATAATATTCTGTGGAAGTAATAGTCCAGCTGGTCATTTTTCAAGAAGTAGTTGTCCAGGTACAATTTTCCTCCACACTACTCCTGCCTCAGAAACAAGTCAAGTCACCGATTTGGTATGTCACATCAATCACGCCCAAAATTATACTTTTTGACCTTCCTCATTTCTTCTGGACAGGTGCCAAGCAGGAGGTAGAGTTCAAGCTGGGCAGCCTCCACTCCACCCTGCGTCGCACCCTGGGTATCGGGGCCAGCGGCATGGGCAGCTCCCTCAGCCTCAGTAGCGGCTCACCGGGCCAGAGACAGTCACTGAGGGACAGAAGTCCAAGTCCATCCAGGACCGGCAGGAGAACTCGCTCACCGGTCAAAGGTAATCCACAACCAAATCTTTGTAAATCCTGTGTTGATAGGTGAATGTAACACCTGGTAGCAGGATTTAGAAGAGTTTATTGTACATTTCTGATTTAAAGGGATATAGCAGAATTGGAAGCATCCTTTTTGGATAAAATTTAGCTGGGATCAAGTACACTATTTAAAGTTTCTGCTGCGAAAATTTCATGGTCAAATGTTATTTACTTTTAATCAATTACCATGGGTAATCACTGTGACAGGCAAATTTGTTGTATAGTATGGGTAATGGTAATGATAATGTATGGGTTAAATTTCTATCAGGGTCATACATTAATTGAGTACTAGGTCTATTCATGCTTGTTCTTCAAGTAGCAAATTCTAGACAAATCTTTCCAGCATGGAGATAAATGTGGAATTAACTGTATCCTTGAGGCAAAATTCTGGTGAGGAAATATTGCAGAGAATACAAAGATTTGCGATTATCCAATAGAGAGAAACAGTTTGCCATGTTTGTCATTGAATGGAGTGAAACCATGTGAATTATTATGCCAGATTTGTATGATTTTTTTTTCATTAAGGTACATCAAGGTTCAAGAAAATTGATAGGAAAATAAATCTGCTGTAGCCTTCAGAACTTACTTTTCTTTAGCATTTTAAATAGCAAAGATATTTGTCCTCAAACAGCTCAGAAACTGTCTCTAACTCCAAGTGTTATCTTGATCAATCTTTGATCACAGGTTTCGACAATACTTTCGCCTCCACGGCCGATGGATTCGGCACCCCTATACCCCGTACCGGCTCCCCCGAGTTGCAGGACCGGTCCGGTAGCCCCGTTCCCACCCGTAGCATCTCTCCGACCCGACTGGAGCAGCTGGTTGCAGACATCGACCCAGAGACGGTCAGGATAGCTCTCAGGGACTTCTCACAGCAGCTGAAAGACACCGAGAAGGAAAGGGTAGGTTGCAGGAAAAGAATGAAATTGTTCATAGCATTTTGTCATATTTTGATTGTAGATGTAATTCTAATCGTGGCTCGTTGCAATGTTAAGCTACTTCTCTCTTGAAAAAAATTTATGAGTTTACATAGTTATGTGATGTAGAATTAGTAGATGATGATGATGATTATGATGATGTTGATGTTTATTGATAGTAGAGATAATGATGATGATGACGACGACGATGATGATGATAATGATAGAAGTAGTAGAAATAGTAATGATGATAATGAGGGTGATGGTGAGGATAGTTTTGACTAGCTATGAGCAGGATAATGATTGTATTGGTGATGATGAAGATGAAAGTGGTAATGATGATGATGATGATAATGACAATAGAGATAGTGATGACAATAATGATGGCAGTGGTACGGATAATTATGATCATAGTTATGAGGAGGAAGATGATAGTGGTGATGATGATGATGATGAAGATGACAATGATGGTGAGGGAGATGGTGATGGTGCTGGTAATGATAGCTGTGATGGTGACAGTGATGGTGTTGGTTATGATGGTGATGATTGTGATGATGAAGTGGATGATGATGCTGACAATATTAAAGTTGAATGTGATGATAATGATACAGGTTTGGAAGTAATCATTAGATCCCTCATAATTTTTTTTTCATATTGAAACGTTCCCAAGTAATCTGATAATTATAAACACACGCACACAAACAAACAAGTTGTCCAGTACTTGCACCCACAAGAATAAATAGTTTAATGATGATAATGATGATTTTAATGATCAACTACTTATCCATTTGTTTCTCAGGATGAGGCATTTGCTCGAGTCCGGCTGGTCACCCAGGAGTTGGCCGAAAACGAGGAAGCAAGGCATCGTGTAGAACAGCGCCTTCAACAAATCCAAAAGACGCTGGGTGAAGCCGAGGAAGGCAAGCGGGGAGCGGATGGCCGTCTGAGCAGCGCGCAGACCGCCCTCATGCTGCAAGAGGAGACCATTCGACGCAACGAGCGCGACAGGAAGGGCATGCAGGTACGTGGCAATCTAAAATTCAGACTAGAGTCTGCATTTCTCTTTTGCTGACATACGAAAATTGTGGAACAAAAATTCCTCGCCAAATTTTACTGAGCTTAACTCTAAAAGGCTTGTGGTTTTTCTGTGAACATCTAATACTGAAAGAAGTCATGACTTTCGAGCCTAGAGTCAAGAGGATCTTTTGATAACAAATTTTTACAATTTGCACCAATGGTTATCACGCCACAGTGCATTTTACAGTCTTGTATGCAACAAATACTAAATTTCTCATTTATATAATACGTCAGGTAGTATAGTGTGGGATGAAGCATAAGAAATTGCAAACACAATAAAATTCAAAACTGATTTGAGTATTGTTGTTTTTCATGTTGTGCAATAAATCAACATTGTTGTAGTGAATTTTCCCACCTAAACATGTCATTTCCATGGCTTACATGAGTGATTTAGGCCCAAATAAAAATTTGCGCATAAATTGCCATAATTATCATAACTAGACCATATAACTAAACTTTATAGCAAAGCCAAAAAACAGTCTGATTAGGGTTAAAACAATAATAATAAATGTAAATAACTGAAGTCTTAATTTGCCTTTCATAAACATCTGATAACCTCTTCCAGAGTTGGTATGGGATATTATTATAACTTCAAACTGAATATATGGACTATTCCATTCTCCATTTCTCCTCAGGAAAAAATCCACACTCTGGAACGATCCTTGCAGTCGGCTGAAACCGAAAAACGCAATCTCGGGGAACGTCTCACCAAGATGCGACAGGGCGATCAGAAGCAGGAGACCGACAAGCGCGCCCTCCGCGAGGCCCTTGAGGCGTCGGAAAATCGCGCCACGCAGCTGGAACTCAAGCGGCGTGCACTTGAGGGCGACCTCCAAAGATTGCAGCTGTCGATGAATGACAGAGTCACAGAGAGTCAGGTTAGTGTGTTTTGCGGTGCAGACTTGCAAAATGTTTATTTGTGACAGTAAGTTTATCTTTTTTTTCAGAGAAACATTATCCATTGAAATGCTGTGTTTTTTTTATTTTACACACCAAATTGTTTTTGTTCAGATACATAAAAGTACAATGTTCAAATTTTGGGATTCATACGTTGTACAGTTTTTTGAAATATAAATGATAAATCATTTGAACTTGACCATTGCTGATGGTAAAATTTGTAAAGGTAGTCTAGCTTTCAGATAATGGATAAAGCCCTGCAGAAAATGTTGTTCCAAACAATCATTGAGTGATTTTAAAAAGTAAACATCAATTAGTGACCATTTCAGTTATAGACTGCTGTGTTTTAGAATTTTTGTCCTGTGGATATTAAATCATATGCCAATACTCTCTAGCTAATTTGCTAATGACAGCGTAACTGTGCAAAATTTTGTGTTCTATGGTGTTTGTCTGTTCAAACATTATCATGTAAATCAGATATCAAAGTTACACAATACTTTAAATGGGCTTCCACAGTTTTAAACAGTGTTTGTAACATTCCATGAATATTTTGTTGTAGGTGCTACAGGACAGGATTGAGGCTCTGATGAGACAGATTCAGGACTTGGAGAGCAAGAACACATCTCTGCAGCTGACGATAGATAGACTATCCACCACCTTGGCCAGGACAGAAGAAGGGGAGAGTAACCTAAAGGATAAGGTAAGATTAATGTGGTTTCAGATGATGATGCAGGGTTTCCACAGTCATGAGAGAACCTAAGAAGTCATGGGAAATGGAAAAAAAAAGATCTCCCTCAGTCAGAAAAAAATTGACAGTGGTGCGAGGCGATTTTGTCCTTGAAATGGCAAAAGAGAACCTGTAAATTGCCATAGGGTCCAATACAAAAGAGTGTCTGGAATGCACTGAAACAGGAAAAGTAGCCCCCGAAAATGTTTTTCTTAATTTTTTCCTTGCCCACAGTCATGGACAGTCGTGGGCATTGATTGTAGGTGTGGACCATACATGACTATGTGGCAGTATTACAACTTGCACTGACAGTGGGGGATGGATATAAGCAAATAATCACCATTGGCAAAGGTGATGGGACAAACTATCACTTTCAAGGCAATTTTGATGTAGCTGTCTTTCTCAAGCGAAGCTGAGGAAAGATTTACTTCTGCGAGAAAGAAAACTTATGTTTACTTCTACGGCTATACAGTAACATAATTTTGTAATTGCTGCACTGCCGGCCAAGCGAATGAAAATATTGATAACGTGTTGAGACTCTGTAGACCGAAGAGATCAGCGAAACACAAAAGTACTATCACCATCA
The DNA here is from genome assembly GCA_001188425.1 of Eucidaris tribuloides. Taxonomy (NCBI): domain Eukaryota; kingdom Metazoa; phylum Echinodermata; class Echinoidea; order Cidaroida; family Cidaridae; genus Eucidaris; species Eucidaris tribuloides. The sequence continues at coordinate 21,023 of JZLH01S0043734.1, forward strand.
AGTGCAACAAACTTTTCTTCTCGAGGGATTTATGGGCAAAACTACGCATTATCATGTGAATAACTCTAAAACAGTCCTACAGCAATATTCTTAGTATGTGGAATAAGATTCAGAATATCAGAATATGGTTTTATGTGACATTCAGTGTCACATGATGAGACTTGTTTATCATCCAAAGATGATTTTGAGACTAATTTGAAATACTTTGTGTCCTTTTTTCACAGCTCCAATCCATCTCCATCTCCCTGAATGACAGTGCCATGGAGGCAGCCCAGAAACATGAACAAGTGCAGCAGCTACAACAGGCCTTGGCCAACAGTGAGAAAGACAGACGGGTCCTGCAGGAAAGGCTGGATGCTGCAAGGTCAGAGATAATGTTCATTTTATTCCACATACTAAGAATCTTGCTATAGGATTGGCCAAGAGTTGATCATGTGATAAAGCGTAGATTTCCCATCAGATCACTCGAGAAGAAAAATTCGTTACACTCGATAGATAGTCAATTGATAGTCCGAGTGTAACGCACTTTTATTTCGCGCGCATCGAACGTTGACGCTCCTGGTGATGCGCACCCAGGTGTTGGTCGGGCGCGTATTCCATATTCGGGCCCATACTTTTTTTTTTTAGAGAAAATATCAAATATAAATATAAATTTTATGCTTCCCAACGAAGTTGAAGTCCGGAGGCAATTTACGTTTTCGGGTTGTCCGTCCGTGCGTCCGTCCGTACCGTTCCCGTACCGTACCTTACCGTACCCGTCCGTCCGTACCGTCCCGTACGTTACCGGATCTCGTTACCGCGATAACTTGAGAAACCGCGCGATCGGATTTTGATGTAAGCTAGGACGGCAAGTATGTAACTATGAGCCACCAAATGAACTGATTAGATTTTGGAGGCTGAAGAGGTCAAAGTCACAAGGTAAGGGCCTTAAATATGTCTGATTTGGGCTCGTTACCTACGATACTTGAGAACGCCAGTTGGATTTTCATGTAACTTGGGTGAAAGTATGTATTATGAGGCACCAATGAACTGAATTAGATTTTGGAGCTTGAAAGGTCAAAGTCAAAGGTCACCAGACCTAAATATGTCTGATTTGGGTTCGTCTACGCGCGACTAACTTGAGAAACGCCAGTTGAATTTTCGACATGTAACTTGGATGAAGTATATATTATGAGGGCCACCAATGAACTGATTAGATTTTGGAGGCTGAAAGGGTCAAAGGTCAAGGTCACCGGGCCTAAAATGTCTGATTTGGGCTCGTTACCCCACATAACTGAGAACGGCTGGTCGGACTTGTCATGTAACTACGGGTGAACTATGTAATTATGAGGCTACTCAAATGAACTGATTAGAATTTTGGAGCTGAAAAGGTCAAAGGTCCAAAGGTCACGCTGGCCATAAAATAATGTCTGATTTGGGCTCCGTTACCGTCCACGCATAATTGAGAACCGGCCCATTTGATTTTTCATGTAACTTGGGTGAAGTATGTATTATGAGCCAGCCAATGATTGACTTAGATTTCGGAGTTCTAAGGTCAAAGGTAAAGGTCACGGGGCCATGAAATATTGTCTGATTGGGCTCGTTACCCCCCGCGATAACTTGATGAACGCCCAGTTTGAATTTTCATGTAACTCTGGTGACAATCATGTATTATGAGCCACCAATGAACTGATTAAGATTTTGGAGCTAAAGCGTCAAAGGTCAAAGGTCACCGCTAAAGAAATGTCTGATAATTGGCTCGTTACCGCACGATAACTTGAGAACGCTTTGGTCGGATTGTCATGTAATTGGGTGAAGTATGTATTAATGAGGGCACCAATGTAACTGATTAGATTTTGGAGGCCTGAAAGGTCAAAGTCAAAGGTCACCAGACCTTAAAGTATGTACTGATTTGGGCTCGTTACTGCGATTACTTGAGAGCGGCTGGTCAGGCGAGGTATGTATTATGAGGCACCAATGAACTGATTAGATTTAGGAGCTGAAAGGCTAAAGGTCACCCGGTCTAAAATATGTCTGATTTGGGCTCGTGTTTGTGATAACTTGAGAACGGCCAGTTGGATTTTCATGTTACTTGGGTGAAGTATGTATTATAAGGTATCAATGAAACAATCAGATTTCAGGGTTAAAAGGTCAAAGGTTGAAGGTCACAATGCTCCATACTTCGTGTCTTTTCCACGATAACATGAGAACGGCTTATCGGATATTGATCGTAACTGGGGTGAACGTACATCGTAAGTGTTATAAGGTAACCAATGTAACTGTAGTCATATTTTA
>JZLH01S0043734.1:23961-37324 GCA_001188425.1 Eucidaris tribuloides
TCCGTGTATTAAATCCTGAAAATACTATTTTTATGCTTCCGCACCGAAAGTGGCTGGAGGCATCTTGTTTTGGGGTTATCCATCTGGATGTTCGTTCGTTACCAATCTTTGTTACCACGATGACTTGAGAATCGTTCGCTGATCTAATTGTAATGAAGCTTGAGTCAAGTATGTATTATGAGGATTGATTAGATTTCAGAATTGACAGGCCAACAGTCATGAGGCCTCATATGCATCTGATTTTGGTTTGTTACTGCAATGAATTGAAAAGAATGGCTAACTGGATTATAACGAAAATTGGGTCAAGAGTGTATTATGAGGCAATGTTGAACTGATTGGTCACGGGGCCTTTTACATCTCTGATTTTGCAATAACTGGAGAATGGCCTATTCAGATTGTCAAACCTGATACAAATATGTACTGTGATGTGACAATGAACTGATGTGGTTTTTGGATTTGAAAGGTTGGATGTCACAAGGCCTTCAGTTGTACAAGCCTGCTTTCACCTTGATACATGTTAACTTTACTTATCAGATTGGGTACATACATACTTGAGGCTTTGCATTGAAATGTGAAATCGGCGTGGGAGCGTGGAGACATACCTATCAACAGCAATGTAGTCAAACTGCTCTGATTCAATATTTATTTACTTAATTACTTAATTGCCTACTTACTTACTTACTTACTTACTTACTTACTTACTTACTTACTTACTTACTTACTTACTTATTTATTTTTCCAGGCATGCCTCCAGCGATGCCAAGAAGCAGAACCACCAGCTGATTGAGAGGGTCCAACAGGTGCAGAACGAGTTGGCAGAGAGTGAGCTAAGACGGTCGGAAGTGGAGCAACAGATCAGATCCTCTCAACAGGTAGGTAACTCGCCCCTTATCCAAGAGGATTGTTACGCTGTCTATCACAATGGAAAGTAACAGTCAATACACAGTTTCTTGTATTTTTATTAAGTAACCAAATTGCACTAACAATCTGGGCATTGATCATTCTTGGTGGTCTAATGACAACTGGTAATCAGGAGGTCACCAACGCAGTTCACCTGTGATTTCTTTTTTTTTCGCATTGAATCAATAATGCACAGAGTTTAGTATTTATCCGATATTGTGACAGAGTGTAGATGCAACAAAATACCATTTCTAAAATGTGTGTGTAATCTGTGATTAGTAATTGGTAAAAGGTCGTTTCAGGATAACTTCCCTGGATGACTCGCACATGGCAACTCTACTGGAGGACAGCTTCCTTCAAGGGGAACTTCCCCTTCCCCCACCCCCACCCCACAGACAACTCCCCCAAGGATAACTTACATTTTTACACTGGAAACATTGTTAAACTCTTCTGTAGAAGTTGGCCTTAGGGGGTGAGTGGTCATCCAGAAGAGTTTTCCTTTGGAGGAGTTGTCAGGTGGGAGTCGTCCCCCAGGAGGAGTCCTAGAACCATAAAAGGTCAGTCCATAATTGACCTCTCCTCTCTCCATCCCTCGTAGCTGCTGAAGCAGCGCCAGGATTCGGAGGAGGGGGCCATGACTCAGATCCAGCGACTCCAATCCGAGAAGCAGTCCCTGAAGGAGCACGTCACCACCCTGCAGAAGGCCTACAGCAACCTGGAGACAGAGAAACGGGAGATGCAACGAAGCGCCGGCCGACTGGAGAAGGACAAAACCGCCTTGAAGAGGACCTTAGACAAGGTACTTTAAGGAACCTTACAATTATTTCTTTATTGATGTTTTATTTTTTCACTTGCTGTTTTTATTTCTTGAATCTAGACAATAGTGATCTGACTTTTTGCTGTGGCAACAGTTGCTCCGGTGACTCAGAAGACAAAGAGTTAGTGTTAGGGTTGCCTTTGGGTTCCCACTTCAGGCTAGGTTTAGGAATAGTGTTTGGGTTAGGGTTAGGGTTCAAGTCAGGGTTAGTGAATGAAATAATTGTCAGAGCAATTGTCGCCGCAGCAAATGTCAGACATTCCTGGACATACATAATAGGAAGGACAGTTTCATTGGTTACTTCTTCAGCTGTAATGGTCGGTGTTATTTGAAAATGTAAGATTAATTCCTCAATTCTTCAAATGGCAAACATTTTTCCAGACAATCGGATTGTACGCTAGTAAATTATATGTTCTTAACCTTCTTTCTCTGTTTAGACATGGATTTTTCTGCATTCTTTACTGATCCTACTCTGCAATGTCAATTTTTTTTAAATAGTCATGGATCCTTTTCAAGGGGTCAATATTTTAGGTCTTCATTTTAACATTTTAAGACCAGATCAGAGATGATAGCATACTGTATATGCCATATATTTCACATCCATATATTTTTTTGATTTTGCTCCAAGGCGGCAAATTCGCGAGAGTATATTTTCGCGATTTCATTGTATTAGCATTCACTTTGTACGGAAATGTCAGGAAGTAAAAATGTTCGCGTTCAGTAAGTCGTGAAATAAAACCACCGCGAAATATTCAGCGTATGCAGTATAGCACCGTACATCTCAGATGTGTAACAGGAGACATTGTTACAATTGGATTTAATATTGGACAGTATCAATATAACTTTCTGAATTATACATGAACTACTCTTTTTTTTTCAGGTTGAGCGTGAGAAGATGCGCCACGAGGAGGCGGTAATGAGGGCGACATCAGAGAAGGGCGCCCTCGACCAGTCGCTGACATCCCTGGAAACGGAGAACACCGAGATGCAGCGACAGATCCAAGCCCTACAGGCCACACTGGCAGAGACTGAACAACAACATGCCCAGAGGTAAGATGGAGCCAGGGACAGCGCCACAGGGTGGGCAGAGCTGGTGGCCACCCCTCCTCCCCCCGCAATGGTTTTGAAATAAAATTAATGAAAAACATGTTTTCATTGTTTGTAGAAAATTTGCCCCTCCTTAAGAATTCCCATCGTAGACAAACTGAGCAGCATTGCAAAATGACAGCCCTAATTCTGAAGAAAAAAAGTGAAAATAAGAAATAAAAGAATCTATTTTTTTTACAAGTACATTATGTCGTTTCATAACTCTTAAAGGGCAATAACTTGATTAAGAACACTTAAAATGCCCCAAGAACCACATGAGTTTGGACATATACCATTGTTTACCCTGAATGGAGTGTATTTCGTGTCGGGAAGGTTTTGTCATGAATTTGTTTACTTGAGGAGAAATAAGCATGAATATATCAGTATTGAATTTATCTCAGGCCCTGATGGGAATTGATCCCAGAGAAAGCTACACAACAAATTTGCTTGTTACAACAAATATTGATAGTAATTCTTTTAAAATGAGTAAATTTTGACCATAAAATTTGCACAGTAGAATCCTTGCATAGTTTACTTGATGCAAGAGTAGTTTTACCCATGTTGAGACAACTTCCAGTCATGCTAATTACCTTTAATACTGTTGTGACAGGTTGATAGAGCTGACAACCAGACACCGCCAGGAGACAGAGATCGAGACAGAGAGACTGAGGACAGCACAGCTACAGGCAGAGAGGACCTTGGAGGCTAGGGAGAGAGCTCACCGACAGAGGGTGAAGGGGCTGGAGGAACAGGTTGGTTCTAGACTTCTCATAATTTTAATCCCTAAACCTCCCAAGGTGCTTTCATTCTTACAGTTATCTTCGCAACATTTTGTGTGTGATCAGAAACTTCATGAAGATGTGTTCCTTGAACCTCCGTGTATTTCCGTTATAGGGGCCCCTGCTTACGCAGGAGCAGTAATTCTTAAGCTGCGAAATACATTCTGCTGCAGTAATATATTTAGGACCATTGTGGAGAAAAATTTATCCGGACAGTAGAACAGAAAGCAAATTAAATTGGATAAACTTTGAAGTACTTTAGACTAGTATGTACAGGTATGGGTGCAACAGGCACATAAATTTGTGTTCAATCAGTCTGTGCACCAAGTTACTACAGTATGTTGGTGTAAACCACGAAACCAAAATTTGAAAAAAGTTTTCAAGAAGATAAACTTTGAAGATTTGTAATGTGAATGCACCTTCTCAGTAGGCGTTGTACAGCATGAATCCCACCTGCCTGCCAATTCATAACATATGCTATCTGTCCCTCTGACTAAATTGCTACTGACAGAACTCCTGCCAAAAGTTCAGATTTTAAACCATGTTCTGAGAGGCTAGATTGTACAAATCTCTATCTTATAAAATCCATATTCCATTGCACTTTATATCTTGTTTCATTTGACTGCAAAACTTAAGTTCAAGAATTTAGAAAGTAATATCAGTTTGAATATTACAGACTGTGCTAATAAATTTCCCATTCTTCAGTGGAGTTTCTACTGTGTTTTCTTATTTGGGGGTTTTATTTATATATTTTTGATTTTTTAAACAATTATTATTTCCCCCATTTCCATTCCAGGTGTCAACATTGAAGGACCAGCTACAGCGCGAAATCAAGAAGCGCCAACAGTATATATCAATGAGCAGTAAAACCAGTGATGAAATCCAGGATCTCAGGAATATGCTTAGTAAGAAACAATTTATATTTATTTATTTAGATTTAAGATGTCATGTTACTTCAGGCCTGATTTTTTTGGTCTGTAAACTTATTTGAGACATTGTCAAATTGGAGGACAGGACCTGCTTGTTGTGGTGATTAAGTTTGCCTTCGGTTTGTCCAGGCAGTCCGGTAGTGGGACTAATCATACATGGTTTTTACTGTATCTCGAAATAGATATGATATGATATGCTTTTACAAATTCTTACATTTTCCCCTTAATAATGCTATGTATTTTCCTCCGTATTCCCACAGGTGAATCACTCCATTCCGTATCCCGCGACCCCACCCTCGACCCCCTCCTCCTGGAACACGAAACCAAGAAGCTAGATGAGTCCATGAGCTACTCCAGTCTGCGTGTCCCCGCCCGGGGGGCTTCCCCACCCACCAGTCTATCACCCCGTCTGTCCAAGGATCGGACGCGGAGTATATCCCCTGTGCGGCTAGGTCAACCGTCAAGTACTTCAACTCCGGGTGTGGGTAAGTTCTGCATGCAATCAGTGGGCTGAAGACGGGGACCAAAAGTGTGGGGGCATGGCGCGATATTGGTCGCTTTTGTCTATTGTCTGTTCAAGTAGTAATTTGACAAAAACAGCATCAAGCAAAGCTTTTCGATCTTTGTATGAACCTACTGTTCTGACTCTGAAGTCACACCAAGGAGAAAAAAAATATGTACTTTTTAGTTACCAAGACAGTTATGGATTCTTTTTGCAGCCAGCAATGTATAAACCCACTTTGAAATATGTGCAAATCAAATTATTTGTATCAGTTCTGAAATGTTATAATTTGTGACTTCATCCTTTGACAGCACTGGCGAAAATCCATGATAAAATCTAATTCATCAAGGGGGAAGAATGAATAGAGCATCCCCCCTAGATGAATACAAAGACATCACAGATTTTCGCCAGTGTTTGACAGAAATGACCTGTTCTCCCATAAGCAGTGCTATAGGCATCAGTAATAGGCATTCTCATTTCCTTTTCAGATTCATATGAAGGTAAGGCTTCATGAGGCAACAATCAGCTGTTAGGGTTGTTTGCAATAACATATATTCAGAATGTAATTCAGCACAAATAATTTTTTTTCCCATGAAAACAATCTTTAAAGTTAAATCTTGGCTACCTTACTGAGTTGTGATGTCTATAGATATTTGTGAATGATGATTTCTTTTTCTGCCATTCTTACTTCCAGATACCAAGTTAAGAACTCCCGGCAGAACAAGATCAGCGAGAGGCCTCAGTCCATCATCACTACGTAGTTCGTCTTTACGCAAGTGACACCGCACTGCTGCACCTTTAGATTCTATTTAAAGTAACATTTAGCAATATTGTATTATTGTCACATGCATTCCACAGTGGTTGTATAAATACCTCTTGGGATTATGGTCAAACATTATTAGAGTATGTTACATTTTTACTGCATTGGAGGACACGAGAGAGATGGTATAAGTTGTCAGCAAAGTTGTGGAGAGATATTCATTGGTGTTTAATTTATGGATAGTGACACAAAAAAGAGGCATTCTCAAAATTTCACAGTGTAAATTGGAACATTATCACATATTTTGCATTGTTGTAACATACCTTGCATTGTTGTGGCATACTTTGTATGGTGGCATACATTGCATTCTTGTGGCATACTTTGCATTGTTGTCACATTACTTTGTTGTCACATGTTTTGTTGTGACATACTTTGCATTGATGTCACATACTTTGCATTGATGTCACATACTTTGCATTGATGTCACATACTTTGCATTGATGTCACATACTTTGCATTGATGTCACATACTACTTTGCATTGATGTCACATACTTTGCATTGTTGAGACATTCTTTGCATTGTTGTCACATACTTTGCATTGTTGTGTTATACTGTGCATTGTTGTCACATACTTTGCATTGTCAAATACTTTGCATTGTTATGACATACTTTGCATTGTTGGCACATACCTGGTATTATTAACATAGTTTGCATTGGACAATCACTTGGCAGGACTAGTCTCTCAGCTTAACATAGAATTTTGACAGAGAAATGGCTTTAATATATTTGGGACTGTTTTGGAACTTGTGGTTGTATTTTATGTACAGATGCAGAAATTGGATGTGATAGAGATAAATAAATTACCCAAAGTCAAGGTTTGATTGAGATATTGATGACTGAATGTTGCATTCCATCTTAAATTCCAGGCATTCTTCTTTTGTCAATAACAACCACTTAAAAATAGTAAGAATCTCAAGTTTGCTTTTGCATTGAACATTGTGTTGTGTTTATGGTAAAAGGGCCTGTCATTTGATGTGTGTGCATTTTGTCCTATTCCCTAACCTGTGATATGCAGGACTCTTTTTTTATCCCTGTTGATGCAATGGCAAACTCATTGAAGCGTGAAGAAAACAAGTTTTGATTTTGAAATCGGCAAATATTAACTGATCTGATGTGAATTTGAATTTGTAATTTTCAAGATATGTTTGTTTTCGATCGTGATCTAGGCTGTTAAGTGTGACATTGCGGTTCAATGTGTTTCTTTTTGTTTTTGTATGTTTTTTCTTTGTTGTGAAGATGGTGTTTTTTGGTCCATTTTGGAACATTCTTTTGGTTGTAACTTGCAGCTGTTTTGTGTGTAAGAAACTAATTGGAGCATGTACATTGTTTGTGAATTCAAATTTTGCAATAATTTAAAAAGTAAGGTTGCAGTTGTTGCAAACATTTTGGGTTGTTTTGGTCAGGTGACTGTTAAAAGAGAGAGAGATAACTTCACTTTAGAAAACAAACAAAACTAAATGTTTTCTGGGTTTTTTTTAACTCAGATGACTCGGTTAATTTAAAAGCAAAAGCATGATTAAATACCACACTTATATCTGTTTGTTTAAGAAAAGTGTCAGATTGGTAAAAAGTCATATGCCTCTAACAAGAAATTCTGTGTTCTCTTAATCACTACCAATCAAAGACTGGTATTCTGGCAAAATTACTTTATATGAAAGCGTACAATATTGCAGTGTCAACCAAACATGACAAACAGCTTTCATGATGTGTAGTGTGATAATTTTATTTGTCGTATATCTGTTTCTGTTTGGACAGATATGAATTATATTATTATCTACTCACATCAAGCATTGGTGTTTGCAATGCATGGCTCCAAACTTTTGAAATCAGTAACTTTTATTACAGGGTTACTTGTTATTCTTACCAGCACATTTTTCTTTTCATTGGAGCCAAATTCATGCACAAACTTTTTGTATATTCTTTGAACACCTTTATATTTATGAAAAATCTACACAATGTACTTTGTAGTGCCCTCCCAAAGAATGCAAACTAAAGATTCAAACCTAGAAGACCAATTTGACATTTATTTAGCTTGATTTTATGTGAAGTATTTGTAGAAGTTTGATTTATTTCTACCCAGTCATCAGTATTATGGGTCTTGAGTTGACGTTTATGTAGCAGTAATTCTTTGATCGCACTTAGTTGCATTCATTTGAATTGTGTAGGTGTAATATTCTTTGCAATGTACGAGTGCAAATGTTTTGTTATTCTCCCAAATGTCTCGTGTACTCATACCCTGTAATCCCATGTGTAACATAAAAAAAGTTTCTAGATGCAATTTTTTTTTATGCTTGGAAATGCTGATAAACAGTAGATAGAGAAATGTCTTTCAAATTTAGTAACACTACAACAAATTATGTGTTGATGTGTGATAAATTTACTACCCTGTTATATTCACAATCCCTCCTATTGGGCACAACTGAACATTGTTATGTTCGTTCAGGTAATAGCAATCAAGCTATTTTAAGCCTTAAAAAGGTCATTTTGTCCAATTCTTGCAAACCAAAAACATTCCATTACTGTTCGTAATGCATTTTAACTTTTGTGCATGTGTAAATGCAAGAGGCATGAGTATATATTTTTTAAATATGATTTCCGTCCACAGTTATCTTAATTTAGTTCTTTATTTTATACAATGTACATAATTATTAGTTTTTGTGTTAACAAGACCCCACCTAGAACATTCAGATACTGATAGGTTAGTAACATTCTGACCATTTCATCATACTTCAATATTTGATATATATTCTCAAGAAAGGAGCATCATAAATTTGATAACTTTTTGTAAAACCAAAATGATACCCTAGCACCCCCAAATAATGAAGTAGAATGTCCCGTTTAGCCCATATTAGGTGAACTGCATGAAAAGACCATTTACCTGCAGGGGTGTAATGCCTGTGTGTTTTAGTAATTGTTCTCTGTAGTTCAATATTGTTATTAAGGCAATATTAGTTTCAGCTGCTAGGCATATCCAGAGATTTTACTTCTAGGTTCTACTTCAAGTGCAAAAAACCCCACCAAATTACCATCCCAAATTTGACTGAAAAGCTGTACAGAAGTGTACTTAACAGTAAGATTCTTTTTAATAACGTGTGTACATCTCAACTTGTGCCTATTACCTAGCTATCTAGAGGATTTTGAAAGATTGAAAAGTGCTAATAGATTATTAAGATGTACAGTGGATTATATTTCTTCTGTGTAGTGAATGTGTAAAGTGATAGATATATTATCAAAGTGTACTTATTTAAAGAAATAAAGTGTGGAGTTTTCTAATAGTCATCTTGGTACGAATGGACACTTCTATGGAAAGAAATGAGGAAGACTTTCTCTACATTTTTTGAGACATTGATTTAACATCTTGTCTCTATTTTTTTTTCTTTGTATTTCTAGACAAAGTGTGACATTTCTAGACAAACTGTGACCATATGTAAAAATAATTAAGTCCACTAAAATGAAACATCAGAGAAAAATCATTTTGTACTATTATAACAATGTGTTAGTCACATGTGTTCATTTAAATTATCACATCAAAAACATGCAGTTGAAAGCTAATGAATGTTCATAAGATGAAGTTTTGATATTTGAATTTATTTATGGATATTTTGTGACTGCCTAGAAATGAAGGAATTTATTGCAGGACTTATGATGGCAAAATTCCCTCCACATGAAATATCAGGTGAAAGATTAAGCATAATACAATGTGTACTTTACAGTAAAGTCCCATAGTATATGGCGTAGGATTTATATGACTGTGAAATCCTTGCAAGTTTTGCTTTGATGCATTTGCGAATGTGGCCTTTGATTTTTTGATGTTCGCTTTATTGCAATTCCCATCGTAGACAACTTTATTTTAGAAAAAAAAAACAACCATATGACAATGTGACAGTAGCTTTAAATCAGGGTTTCAACTGTTAATTAATCAATTCCAAATGAAAGCATTGTAATAATATGTAAATTTTCATGAATATATTATATGAAACCACAAGAACAAATTAGTGAATTGTTACATACAATCAAGATTTTTAATTGAATATGCAATTTTAGTGACTCTAATCTCTTGTGATATTTTTTGCTAGAATTTTATGTGTATATAGAAGAACTAATAGGAATTGTAATTTTGAATTGTATAACACTTTTGCTGTGCTCTTACTAAGACGGTTCTACCTTTCAGTAAATACATGAAAGCGAGTGTGGTGCCTTTTTTGTAGCTTAATAGTTTGCCAAAATTATGTGCTCGACTCTCTTATGTTTGTCTGTGAACAGTTTATTTACGACGAGTAATATTTGTGTGTACAAGGTGTTTGTAGTGTACAGGAATATGGAGAATTCAAGCTGCATTCTACTTGACGTGATGTATAAAATAATAAATCTGATAAAACAAGACACGTTGGTCAGCTTTGTTGTATTATTAGGGAGCTTTTGTTTTGCCACCATGGACGAAAACAAGGACAGTGAGCAATCAAGCTAGCCGTTCGTCCGTGGTCCTTCCACAGGCAGTTTCGCAAATGCAAAACGTAGAACGAGCGACGGTGCGTGACGTCATCAGCCTTTGCACGTGTTGCGATTTGCACTGACATCATCTGTACAGGCGCTGATTAGCTGCTGTCCTCAATTTGTCGAGAATGAAAAAATTCCTCAAAACCCGTTCTGGATTCTGTGACGGAGAGTGCGATGCGGGGGTGGCGCATGCGCAGATCGATCTTGGTATCGGATTACTGTTCTTGAGTCCGTCCATTGTCAAAACGAAAGCTCCCTATTTCCTCTGTCAATGAGAACTAAGATATGTTTGTGTGTTTGTTGATTTCAGGGGTGCAAATCCAGGGGGACATGTCCCCCCCCCCACGATTTTGAAGGTGGGGGACACAATATCAAATGTCCCCCCACAAATTGACATGTGTGCATAAATCTGGAAAAAAAAAATTGTCCTTACCCTCCCCCCCCCCACCCCTCCCCTTCCACTGAGCGACTTTTGGGTGATGGACGTGACCAGGAAAAATTTGGACCTTGGATTTGGAGAAAAACATTTTCGTCACTACCCCACCCCCCCCCCCCTCCACTGAGGGAGTTTTCGGCGACTGGTGTGACAGAGAAAAATGTTGGACCTGGGATTTGGCCGCGGATGAACATATGATGTCCCCGCTACATTTCAAAATGGATTTGCGCCACTGGTTGATTTTAGCTGAAAGTTGGAGGATAAATTCTGCATAAAGCCTAAAAAGTCAAACGTCACTAAGAGCAAAGAGTGGGAGTGGGGACAAAGAGTGCCTTGTGTGTGTCTGTGTGTCTGTCTGTGTCTGTGTGTCTGTCTGTGTCTGTGTCTGTGTGTGTGTGTGTCTGTGTGTCTGTGTGTGTCTGTGTGTCTGTGTGTGTCTGTGTGTCTGTGTGTGTCTGTGTGTGTGTGTATGTGTGTGTGTCTGTGTGTCTGTGTGTCTGTGTCTGTGTGTGTCTGTGTGTCTGTGTATCTGTGTGTGTCTGTGTCTGTGTGTGCATGTGTGTGTGCATTTGTATGTGTGTATGTGTGTATGTGTGCATGTGTATGGGGGTGTAAGTATATGCATACAACTCATTTTCTACTAAAAAAAATTGATTTGAAAATCATCCAATTACTGAGTTGTATGAGGAAATGTAAAAGACACACTTTATGAATGATTAAATTCAAAAGACAAGATAATGTATAAAGTTGTAATCATTTTTTTTTTATTCCAATGAAAGAAAAGGCATAATACAATGGTTAACATACATGAGCACACACTGGAAAGTGTCCAGGACTGTGTTCTCTTTCAGGAACAGGCAGGACGATTACAGTACATTTATGATACAACACAATATTTAATACTCCATTACATATTGCATAATGATATCATTACTGATAGTATTCAAGATGACAACCTTCACCTAGTATAGTTAACAATTCTTCAATTACAATATAAACTCCTCAAAAAAGTTTGGAAATCTGAGTTTGATCGGTTATATCTCCCGTCTCGTAGTAATAATCAATGCAAGCTTGGTATCATTGGAAAGATTATTTAATTTTCTTTAAAATAATACCCTACTTGTTATGATTATGCAACCAGGGAAAGGGCGGTGTCTTAAAATGTGGTGTAAAGTGTAAATTGAAAAGCTGCAAAATGACCAATGTTCGGTAAAACACCAAGTTTTGTTGTTGTTGATAAGTGAGTTTTTCAATGTCTCTTTGGTAGTTATGCACTCTTATGTTAACATTGACATGGATTGAAAGCAACACCTGCACAAGTAAGCAAACAACAACAACAACAAGTGAAACACCCAAATAAACAAACATGTATGGGCATTTAAAAACTGGATATAAGGCAATTTCTCACAGACAGACAATATAAGGCAAAATCTCACAGACATTTAATCTCACCACATTAACACAACAAAGTGATAAAAAAGTGTCAGGGACTTGATTTGCATGGATTTTCATGTTTATCTTCCCATGGATCTTTGATTTCATCAATGTTCATTGATTTTAATAACATGATCAGAGTTCAGTATCAGGAGGAAGACCCACGTACCTGCACCACCACCTGGCACCACTTCCACATGCTGTTAATGAGCTTTGTGATTCGTTGCTGTGGGTTGGTATTCCATTCGTCAGTCAGTAATTGACGCAAACCTGCCAATGTCGTTGCATTTGTGACTCTCTTTCGTACAGCCCAGCCAAGTTGATCCCACAAACGTTCAATGGGGTTGGGGTTTGGGCTGCATGCAGGCTAGTCCATTCTTGTGATACCCTCTCTCTGAGAAAATCCATGCAAATCAAGCTCCTGACACTTTTTTATCACTTTGGTGAAAGGTCCGTGAGATTAAATGTCTTATGTCCAGTTTTTATTGCCCATACATGTTTTTTTTTTTTCACTTTTTGTTGTTGTTGCTTGCTTATTTTGCAGGTATTTTTTCAATCCATGTCAATGTTCACATTAGAGTGTATAACAACAAAAGAGACAATGGAAAACTCACTTATCAACAACAACAACAATTGGGTAACTAACCGAACTTTGGTCATTTTGCAGCTTTTCAATTTACACTTTTCACCACATTTTAAGATACTGCCCTTTTCTTGATGGCATAATCATAACAAGTAGGATATCATTTTAAGAAAATTAAATAATCTTTCCGATGATACCAAGCTTGCATTGATTATTTCTACGAAACGGGAGATATAACCGATCAAACTCAGATTTCCAAACTTTTTTAGAGGAGTTTAATAAAATGGAATATGCATGTTTTCTTTATCCAAATTGCGTCATCGTAAACAGTGGAAAAGTTCACGCTTAGAGTGACTCGGGGCAGGGGCGGCCTCGGGGCAGGGGCGGCCTCCCCTATTGTTTTCAAACTAATGGAAATCAGAATCGGGGGGGGGTTGATTATTTCGAAAATTCCCCCCCCCCCAAGATTTTATCCGTTTTGTCATGAACGGATAAGTTTTGGTTGCTGGAGGAGAAAATTTTGGCAGGAAAGAGAATTGCTTCAGGATTTGTTTCCCGACGGTTGGCGGTTAGTTGGT
>JZLH01S0043755.1:11725-25025 GCA_001188425.1 Eucidaris tribuloides
GAAATGGGTATTTGCACAAGTTTTGATATTGCCATGCTGAGTATTAATGGAATTTGCTGCTGAAAGTGTCATTTTCTTGCATTTTTTGAAATGATATAACGGTCTTGGCTTCATAGGTCATAATAAGAGAAATTTTGTTTACAGATAATCTGTCCTTGTTTAAAGTGAACTGTTTTTCTCATAAATTTGTCCTTGTTTAAAATGAACTATTTAAAAAATAAATTATAGTGTTTTTAAAACTTCACGATCTTCAGATATTTTTTTTTTCATTTGAGTTCTTCTTTTACTGTAAATATTATTTGAAAATTATATTTGTGAAAATAACAATAATTGATGGATGATCTTTGTGTGAACTGTATTAATGATACTGACTGTAAACAGCCCTCCTACTCACAGAAACTCACAGAGTACAGTGCAAAATGTGCGTATGATACGGCTGGATTCACTTTTTATGGTCAGTTCTTTCCTCGGTAAAAATTTGACTCTGTGGCTGCACCCTGGCAGGTTTCCTTACAACTCATGAATATTCCCTCAAATGTCTCAGGAGACAGACTGACCGTGGTTTGGAGTGAGATTCTGTCTTTACTTCGTGAGTGTGTTAAATTTAGAAGTAGACAAGATTTGTTCACTTTTATTGCATTCTGTGTAACAGTACACTTCGATATGAGGGTAAGGTAGATTTGAGGCGGATTACTGTGTACACAGTGTATTTTGAATGATGGTGAATTCCATATGTTTACTTACTTCTCAACATTGTCAAACTAAAAAAATTCTTGGAAAACCTGGGTATACCCTAATCATTTTAAGGTTTGATTTGATTAATCAAATACTAGTAATGTCCTGTTACACATCAGAATTCTAGCAGCACATGAAACATGTCATTGCTGGTGTGAGAAAATCATGAATATTGTAGGTTTTCAGTCATCTTGTAGCCAGGTAGCCAGATGTTCTGTCCAGATTCCTTGTGTCAAATCTCAGATATGTAGCCACCGTCACCAGGTAATGAGATGGCTATTAGTGTTGCACGACTTCAGCATTTTAGAGAGTCGAGTAGTCGCCCACCAATAGTCGCGACTCCGACTATTAGTCGACTATCGGTGCTCAACGTCATTGTGTTCAAGATTGGTGGTGTGGGGTGCAGGGGGGTCGCAGTTGGAGTCGCAGTAATATACGGCAACATATAGCATTGCACGATTATAGACAGATCCAAGTACATTTTGGCAGCTCTGTTTGATTTGTGATCGAAGAGAGATAGGGGATTCATTTCTGCCACAAAATGGTAGATAAATGATTGGTAGTTCTGTTCAATTTTTGCGTCTTTTGACTCAGTTTTTAATACAAATTAACATGTGATAAAAAGTCAACTATTGCGTTCCGATAGTCGGAGTCGCGACTCCGTGTAGGCAGTCACGACTACGACTTTTCGCGACTTAGTCGTGCAACACTAATGGCTATCCCATTTATTGCTGTGTTAAAGCATGTGACATGATTGGGAGAAGTCAAAAATGTCTCAAGAACCAAATGAGTTGAAAAACACACCAATGTAAACGTAAACTGGAGAGTGTATCCAGGCTGGAAGGATTTGTTGTGAATTTGTTTACTTTAGGAGAAACAAGCATTCATTTACAAAGAATTGAATTAAAGTATGATCCCAAAAGAAATTGAAACCATAGAAAGCTATACAACAAGTTTGACTGTCACAGTATTTTTTGATAATCATTGTTTGACAAAGAGAAAATGTTTGATTATGAAATTTTCACAGGAGAAACCTAAAATAGTATACTTGAATCTGGTATTAAAGTTGAGAACTCTTCCAATCTTGCCATTACCCTTGAAAGCAGCTATGTTGTTTAGCTTTCCTGAACATTTACCACTATTTTGATGCAAAATGCAGCAATGATATGTCCCATTAACACTTTGAGTGCTATCGGCGAACCTGTTCGCCCAGGGTTGACTTCACTATCGGCGAACCTGTTCGCCGAGAAGACAATCGGATCCATATCTTTTAATTCGAATGACAAATGTCACTGAAGTTCCTACCAATGACATTTATCGTAAAATGAATACACAATGAACCAAATAAATGAGTTAAAATGTATTGTCTTGATAGCATTTGCGATTTTACAGAAAATCGTACAATTTAGAAATGTTATACACATCAGTCCGAAACAATCTAGTCCCTGGTTAACACACCTGGATTTTTACCCCAGCACCCAAAGTGTTAAAGGCAGTGGATCTAATTTGCAAACACCCCTGCAGACTAGGAAAAGATAACCCATGCCCTTAGGCTATTGATGAAGGGCATGTCTGTGCAATCTGGGGGTCAGTAATTACCTAGAATTTGAAAAATGCGAAAGAAAAACAATAGCCGTTATAGTGTACGTTCTATGGTAGGAATTTTTCTCTCGTGAGAAAAAAAAAATCAAATCAGAGTCTAAGGGCACTATAATTCCACTAAAACTGAGTTTCTGGCTCCTATATTTGCTAAAGGTTTCCAGATGGCATTTTCTTCTTAATGCCATTGTATTTACACAATGTTAATTTTTAGGCATTCAAAAGAGATACCACGCCTTTAACATCTGAGCATCCACATATTTTTTTGATTTCCACCATTAAATTCTTGACACAAATCAGAGGGCACCACATCTGGGGACTACATTTCGCTATGTACACAGATATGGTGCTAATTATAGGCCAGCCACTCCCAGAAACGTGTCAAGATTTATATTGGAGAGAGTCAATACAACATTTGCATCCTCCGTTTTGGGTTACCATCACCGATCCCGCTCACCGATGCGTTGGAGCTGATCGGGTCGGACTAACTTTACTTTTATCATGCGGCTTTCAATATTTAAACAGGAATTTCCTTTCAGTAAAGTCAAACAGATCCAGTATACTGTTCTCAGATTTTTTTTTCTGCGTCGTGCTCTTCCTGTCCACTTCTGTTTGCCCACTTACAAAAAGTTTATTGTAAATTTTTGTGTAATGAGAATGAAACATGCAAGACTTTGTTAAGCAAAAGATGAGATATTTGTAAGTGTGTGTGTGTGTGTGGTGGTGTGTGTGTGTGTGTGTGTGTGTGTGTGTGTGTGTGTGTGTGTGTGTGTGTGTGTGTGTGTGTGTGTGTGTGTGTGTGTGTGTGTGTGTGTGTGTGTGTGTGTGTGTGTGTGTGTGTGTGTGTGTGTGTGTGTGTGTGTGTGTGTGTGTGTGTGTGTGTGTGTGTGTGTGTGTGTGTGTGTGTGTGTGTGTGTGCATGTTTACTTAATGTGTGTGTTAGTGAGTTAGTGTGTGTATTAGTGATTCCATTTTGGAAATTTTGGCAATTTCTCAACAATTTTCTATCTTCAGGCCAAATAATTGAGGAAAGAAAATTTGATTTAGGGAGACGCCAAATTCATTTGTTTTTGTGATGAAATAGAAAGATAGATAGTCTCTTATCGTATAAGACATTCTACATTCTGTATTTCATGTTGTTCATTACCGTAAAAGGAGAATCCACTCCACCTGGCCACTTTTGCATTTTACCTTCCCAGAGTATCGTAAAATGACCATATATTATGTCTGCAATTTCATAAAGTTTGGTCGAAACACTTAAATATGTTGGAAAGACATCAAATTTTTCAGTACAGAATTGTCACATCTTATAAAGATGTGAATGTATTATTACAGTTTCCTTTTTAAAATTGCCCTTTAATGAGGTTTCTAAACTCATGTATACAGCTTTATGAGGGTTGAAAATGCCAGTAAATGTTTCCAAATTTGATATAAATGCCTGAATGTATACTTGCTGAATTTAAATTTTGTTTGTAGATTTTGTTTCCAGGAACAGGTTTTGTAATTTGCATAGTGATCTATTTTTATTTTTAAGATAATTATACATGCCTAACAAGCTTCTGTTTGCCTACTTGAACATATTTTCATCGTGATTATTCACTAATTTTATTCCAATCCATTGATATTTTTGTAAACATAATTTATACTGGGGTAGGTAATTACTTGGGATATTTGTGTACACCTTAGCTTGTTATTGCACCTCTATAATGTCACAATCACCAACCTGATTGCACTCCTAGATCACCAAGTGTTAAAAAAACAAAATTGTCATTCTCATATATCTGTATTGAGAAACACTCTTAAGTTGAAAACACCATCATTTTAATGTCTTCAACTTCCAAATTATCATTATTGGTTATTTCATCACAACAAGAGTAAAGAAAATTGATCTCAATTGGGATTTGAACCAGCGATCTTATGATGATAAGCCCTTTTGAGCCATGTGATAAGAGGTTGCAATTACCTATTCTCAGAATGACTCAATGTCTTATGGTGTATTATTGAATTGTTATTGAATTATGTTCCATATAGATATTCTGTTATGCAAAAGTAATGTGATAAAACCTATAGATAGTACAAGTCAAGGAAAGTATTTGTTTGTGTGGGTGATTTGTTTTATGCACACTAAAAAAAAAGTGTTAAGCGCACAGATAGATCGCTATAGGCCATATATGTTCCTCTATCCGGCTGTCCACACACAAAAGCCAGCCAAGTATTGGCTGACCATCCCTTCTGTTGGGTCGAGTTGCGGGGGCCACATCATCGGGCCTGTCAAAACATTGACGATGGCGTCCCAAACTGGCAACGAAAGCTGCAGCTCACGCGCGGCCTCGGCCGACACTGCGGGGCATGCCAGGGAAATAATATTCCCCAAAACGATCCCGCGTTCGTAATCAATAGCCACCCCTTTCTGGCTGCCACGCTGCTGCTTGGGCACGCTATGTTTTCGTTAGAAATGGAATACCCGTTGATCAATATTGTGTGTTTCGGGGGGATCGCACATAGGTCGAGCCACGGATTTCCATTCCAATATTAGTTTTCAGCTTTAACACTGCTGCGAAGCTTTTTTTTTGTCATGCGTGGTGACAATGCACTCTTGTTATTAACTGGCTATGTCGAGATTTGCGATGCAAAGTTATCATGTCGTGCCGCACATGTGATGGCAT
Organism: Eucidaris tribuloides; assembly: GCA_001188425.1. Classification (NCBI taxonomy): domain Eukaryota; kingdom Metazoa; phylum Echinodermata; class Echinoidea; order Cidaroida; family Cidaridae; genus Eucidaris; species Eucidaris tribuloides. The sequence goes on from JZLH01S0043755.1 coordinate 16,726, forward strand.
CATGTGACCCAAGTCAAAGAATCGGATGACAGCGCGATGAGAATTGATGTTGACTGCTCGCGTTTCATCGAAGTGTGCCTCAATCTTTCACTGTGTACCAACACACACTTACATACATCCATACCGTTGTATCACCACCTCGTATCACTGCCCCGCGTTGCCTAAATTGAGATTTGCACTTGGGTAATTACGGGTTTGCAAGTCCGCGGCTTGTTTTCGTATTTGCGCGGGAAAAAAAAAAGAGCCGCGTTGTTTGATGATTGCCCCGTCATAGTCCCCTCTGCAAACTGGGTCATAGTCTTTGAAGAAATAGAACCTGACTTATTAACTCGTCAAAGCCCATCATGGTCCCATATACATCATTGTATTGTATGGGTTTCAGATGGCCCAAGGGGTGAGATGGTTAATCCGCGAGTGTTGGACCAGGTGATCTACGATATATACACTAATATAACCCAGATGAGTGGCTGTCAGTAGTGTATAGACGTACTCAACGAAAGTGCAAGCAGTTATTTCATGTCATCTTTATTTTGCAACCTGTTTTAACAAATATTACAAACTTGGTTTAAAAATATGCATGTTGTCAAGGACATTCAAATACAAAAATGAAAGACATTGATAGTTCATTATGTTGTGTCATTGTTGCATTTTAATCAAAATAATGTGATATTTATACATATAAGAGATTATCTTTGAAAATTAAACCCCAAATGTGGGGGGTTGTGTTGTGATTTCCACTGAAAAATGCTGTAAGGTCACAAACATTTCCACCACAATAATATTTGTCCAACAGAATTCTTCCAGGATGATAGATAAATCACACAACTGAAACAAATAATCCATCTGCACCCCCTTGCAGTGATTTGTAGCTATTGGATTCTTAAATGACAGCATAATTGCTTGGCTGTTTTGGAATTAAATTGCTAACGTTCCACGCCAGATGCTTTTGGCCTAGTCCCAGTAGTCATTTTGTTTTAATTACTCACTTGCACACTTATAGGTGAGGAAAGAAGAGTTGTTCCTCTTATAGATCTAGTCTACGTATTCAGAAGACATTGGATATTTTGTAAACAGTCACATTAGTTCTTTCCCCTGTACTCTTGTGAAACCAGTGGTATGTACATGTAGGATAAACAAATATCTCGGCAATCAGACACACACTGCCACTCTCAACTTTTTGTTTTTATTTTATTATTGATAAATTGTCAGCAGCCTGTCAGGTGTATATGCTACAACTGTTTATCTCGTGACTTGAAGAGGAAGTTAAATGTTTATGTCTTCACTCTTCGCACAATTTACACCTTTTATAGAGTAATCAAATTGTATGCACGGCTTTTATTTAATACCTCTTTACCAGGAATAAGATGGTATCTAGGATTTATTTATTTTTGTATTTACATGTGTAAAACAGTTCACCCAAACATTGTCTGGACTGATGGTTAAAGATCCTCGTAATGAAATGTGATTGCTTGGTTTGATGTACTTAAAGGCACTGTTTATAACATTGTGGATAAAATTTGGTTTTGAATTAATGTCCTGGGGACAGAAATTCTGTAGCATAGCAGTATGGTGAGAAACTGGAATTGTCACTCTTTGATATTTACTTTTTAAAAGCATTTGATAATTATTTTAAAGTGCTTTTTTTTTTGGAGCTCCATTTTTACTCCTTATCAGAGACACTAGTAGTATGCAGAGTCTTATGTACATATTATAGCTCATATTTTTTAAAACTGGCAACATTGTTAAACCGTGCCTTTAACCCACTGAAGACGACTTGATATTACTTTAACGTGCATGTCCCATATACATCGAGATGAAATATCTTCTGTCTAATCTTGAAGGGGTTAATTAGTATGTGACAGCTGAATTGGGACAGTTTTCTACAAAATTAATACATGTATAGATTTTGTAAGTTTGATCAAAATTCTTTTTTCTGGGAAGTAATTCTCATTCAAAATTTACAACAACAAAAAAAGGTCAGGATGTCTACATGTACTTCTAGTGCAATTTCCTGTACCATCGAACATCAGAGTGAAGAATGAGATGAATGGGACTGAAGCCAGGCCAAAAATAAAGTGGCGTTACATTTAGTAAATTCATGCTTTCGCCTCATTGACATTCTAAACAATCCGCTCTTCTGTGACAGAAAACATGCCGGGCCGCTCCAAATAAAAAGCCTTAGCCCATCATTCATTCACACTCAGAAAGAGCAATCCCTGTTATCAAAATAGCAGAAAAGCTGTGCACTGTCCCAATCATGCCATTAATTTATTTGATTTATTGTCTCGATGAAACTTCTGAAGTTCCGGGCACACGCGAGTCCCTGCTTTCCATGTAAGTTTGACCTTTTTAATAAGCCATCGCTCCCGAGTCGGCAGCAATTGTAGAGATTGGCTTTTGACACTATCTCGAAGTGTTTCGTTTGACGGGAAAAATGCGACGAGCTTGAAATGAACTGTGAATGGAACAGTGGGGGTGAGCAAGGAAATCTGTTGGAGGGGGGGAGAGTTGTCAGGAAGGGGGAGAGGAGGGATTTCAACTTGCAACTAAATTTTCTGTGCCAAAACTTGTCATAGGACTTGATATAAAATAATTACTGAAAATATAAAACAAGCATTTTCCCCAGGCCCAAAGTGGGGTGGGGGAGGGGGGTATGGCCCCACGACCCCCTGGTATTCATTACTGTAGGGACAAGCCACGCCTTAAACCCCCTTGCTTCTCTATCTTTCGATATCTTCTTTTGATGTGAACCATGTTATTTACATTCCCCCAAACTAAATACTTCATGTCTTGTCCCACATCTTAAGATTGTGTTTTAAAGAGCTGTTTCCTGTGTTCGCGCATTTAGAGCCCCATACCTTTTTCTCATTGTGTAGTGCAGTACATATACATGAGGAGACTACTAGTACCGTCAAACTATCAAGTTTACAAAACATGTGTTATCTTGTTTAAACAAATAAGTCACATCATAAACGCTATGATCTAACACCATACAAATGCATTTTTTGTGCAAAACGAACAGAACCCTGATATTATATAATCATGATTTGTGTTTTGGCAAAATTTAATTGTTGGTAATTATACATCATTCCAACATAATAAAAGTGAAACAAAGAAACAAGGAGTTTTCGTCTACTACTACTACTACTACTACTACTACTACTTCTTCTTCTTCTTTTTCTTCTCTTTTTTCTTCTTTCTTCTTCTCCTCTTTCTCCTTCTCCTGTTTTTTCTTTTCTTTTTCTTCTTTCTTCTTTTTGTTTCCTCCTCTTCTTTTTCTTTTTCGTCTTCTCCTTCTTTCTCTACTTTTTCTTCATCTTCTTCCTTTTTTTAATCATTATTATTATTTGTTTATTCATGTATTTCTTTTAATTTTTTTTCTTTCATCATTTTATATGTGATGGCTGTGTGTGTGTGGGGGGGGGGAGGGTAGCCACTTGTCTCCCTATACCTGTATATTAGTTCATCACATGATAGTAGGTTGGTGCATGAAGTGCAAGGTGTGAGTGTTTGATCCCTCATAGAAATTCACGCAAGCTTGTTTGCAAGCTTGTGTTGCAAGCTTGTATGCAAGCTTGTGTATAAGCTTGCGAGCAACTTTGCACGCAACTTTGCACGCGAGGTTGCGTGTTTCAAATATTTAAATGAGCTGCAAGCTTGCGAGCTTGCAGGACAAGATTGCATGCAAGCTTGCGAGCTTGCAGGTCAAGATTGCATGCAAGCTTGCAAGCTTGCAGGACAAGATTGCATGCAAGCTTGCAAGCTTGCAGGACAAGATTGCATGCAAGCTTGCAAGCTTGCAGGACAAGATTGCAAGCAAGCTTGCGAGCTTGCAGGTCAAGATTGCAATTAGCAAGCTTGTCAATATAGCTTGTCCGCTTAATTTTGAATATTTGATATCTGCAGCTTAATTACCCACAATAACAAGCCTGCCTGGAAGCCTGGGCCCACAAGCTTTCAACTCTCACACATGTCATTAAACCATATGGACACATTCAATTGTACTTCACATGAATATCTACTGGGCTTTTGATACAACACATATTGTTTGGAGTTTTTCAATACAACATATACACATGTAAAAAGCCCCTGATTTCTGATCAGCTAAAGTGCAGCAGATGAGTGAATATGAAATAGTTCCATATTTCCAGGCAGCTAACAAAGTAGATAATTCACATATTTAATTTCCAATTTTTTGTTTCATTATGTAATTGCATGCATGCTTCTTGCCTCTGAATGAATGACCACACAACACACAATTAAATATAAGAATTGAGTACATTCAGAACAACATGCATGTATATAATTTTGAATATACTGTTTAAAACTGTTCTCAAACCTTCTGTGAACAGATGGTATTTGAAAAATATCCCTATAGTACAGGAGAGAGTAGTTTAAAACAATTTAGAAGAATGGACATATCTGTTACAACAATCCCCACTGCTGACAAAGTATTAACACAGAAATCAATATATAATGGGACAATGTTAATTGTTGCCATTGCAACTGAGGTATTATTTGAAGGAAACTTCGCTTGTTAAAACTGCAAATCCTGCAACTATTTATTACATGTAAAGTTAGTTCCACATTATATACTTCCACCTGAAAACCATGCATAAGTGTGAATTATGATGAAAGGTTATTTCCATCAACAAGTACTCCAGATTCTCCTTAACATATCCTATCATTTACCCTCTACATAGAGGCAAGCTGACTAATATCCTACTAAGTGTTTCAAAGTAATAATACATATGACTTACCCCTAAAAGATGGTATACAAAATCAGGAATTTCTCCTCAAAACATTCAATTGTTGTAGTTTGCAAGTTGAACAGGAAAAATTGTACAACAGCTTCACTGCATGCCAGTATATAGTGGAATGAGAGGTTTCAAATGGGACCAAGTTACTGGTCATTTAAATGTTAAAACATCCTTTGTTCTCTTATCAAGATCAAGTCTATGCAAACATTAACTTCCTGTCTACCTCCAGAACAGGGGAAGGGTAAGAACTTAAATAAACATAAGGACCTGATAGGGTCTGTGTACTTGAACGCTCATATTGACTCATACATACAGTGCAATGCTATTTTAGGGGCACTATAATTTGTTAAACATTAGGTTTTTCATGGAGAAATAAACTGATAATGGGGCTCCTTGATTAGCCTGTATGTCTAAATATCATGCATCAGAAAGTATAAATATTAATGTGTGGGGGACTAGATGAACTGAATTGACAACACTTATCTACATGTACAGTGTAATATGTCTCCAAGCGAGCAGGAGTACAAAATACAACATTTTTATTTTCAAACTATTTGTATTATTGTAAGATAAGTCAAAAAAATGCTGCTGTAGTTCCGCACATATTAACTTTTATGTTGTATGTTTTTAAAATTTGTCAAATTATTTGTAGCTCTTAAATTTCATTATATAATGAAACTCCAATTTTTGTTTGTTGGATGAAATTAAATTCATGGGTTTAAACATATATTATTATATTGTACTTTAATTCAAGCCTGAAATTACAAAAACAGACAAAGTATTATGTAGCTTTTGGCCACTAAGGGCCTGCAGCAGTTTGTAAGAAAAATATGGTTTTAGTGGGGATATTTTGTGAAAAAAAATGTGATTGACAGCTGCATAAGTTAGAGATTGATGCACACTCTTCTTGAAAACCTCTTATTGATAAATCTCAACAGTGAGATAAATTAATTAATTTACATGTCAATCATCGTAAATATACATGAAGTTTGACTCAGGAGAAATACTGCATCTAGCAGCAGATAGTGTAGGTAATATATTAATTCTAAATACATGAAATACACAAATCCTGTTGGCAAAGCTTGCAAAATGACTCTGGCAAGCTTGGCACTAACTCCACAAGCTTATGTGATTTTGGCAAGCTCGTGAAGCTATCTCTGCAAGCTTGCATGTGGTGTCGGCAAGCTTGTGCACAGACTCTGCAAACTTGTATTGCATCGCAAGCTTGCATTTATCACTCTGCAACTTGCGTGTAAATGTTGCAAGCTTGCCTGCAACTGTACTAGCTTGCATTTGACCCCGCAAGCTTGCGCATAGTTAGTAAAATGCTTGCAAAAACAATGCAATCTATTTTAAGCTTGCGGCAAGCTCAACAAGCTTGCGGCAAGGCATATTACAAGCTGGTTACAAGCTTGCCGCAAGCTTCATTTTCTATAAGGGATACTTGGTACTAGTAGGGCAAACAGAGTGTTCCTTTGAGACGTGGCTACAGCAAATGAACCCACATTCCACTGCCGATATTGTATCATCTACGTTGGAGACACTAGCGGCATGTGAAGGAGTTTATAAGATTGGCGCCGCGGTTTTTTCCAACACAAAGCTTACGGGAGCGGGAGATATCAAAAACATGGCACGGGACAAACTGCAGTGCGATGAGAGAGAGTATGTGTGTGGCGCGTGTGTGTGCATGTGTACATGTGTGTGCATATGAGCCACGGTGGTCAAATTATGTTATGAATTTATTATGATGTACACACAACTTTGACAAGATTGACCAGATAGGCGACAAGTGGATATGGGCATTGATTACTATACCAATTCATCTGTTATCCGCAGAAGGCCCCTAGCATATGTACCCCGTACCCGGCAGAAGGGCTTTAACAGAAAATTTTCTCTAAATTGAGAAATATTGCCTTATTTGAATATTTGTACTTAACAGGTTGACAGAAAAATCTAAGAATGTAATACTACTTTGATTTCATGTGAAAAGACCCTTGGTTTCAAGTAGAGACAGTTTAGTATTAAGGCCGCTTTTGCCAGGAACATACATGTATGCTAGGGCCCCTTCTGTGGGACAACCAATGACATATATGAAGAGCTTAGTTCCAAAGGTGCTAAATCCACTTTGGTAACTTCGGAGAAAATGCATTTCTTTGCGCTGAGTTTGTACACGTGTCTATAGAAAAATGAAACTTGAACCCAGATACTTCCATACTTGCTCGTGGAATTTGACTTCCAAATTTGGACTGTAACAAGATAAATAGGTATAAAATGTGTTTAACGTTAATAATCATTTTTCGTGAAAATGGATTTAGCACCTTTTAGAAATAAGCTCTCCATATGTGATATATTATGAAAGTCTTCTATAAAATCCTGAATATATTGTGTTCATTTGTTGAAATTGTGATAGTTTGAATTAAGTTGACCTTTTTTTTTTCATTTTCCTCGCTGCTTGAAATTAGTTCACTTTTTAGTTTATCAGGTCACTTCTTGGGTAAAAGAGGATTTTTTTTTGTGCCAGAAAATTTACAAGATAATACAATTTAAAAAGTGCAATAGTGAATGTAGTTTGAATAGAAGAGCAATGACTGCTGTGTGAGCTTGTATTAATAGCATGAGTGAAATTCCCTGTATTGCAGCAATGAAGAAATACAGTTAATGTATACAGCAGTCCTGTATGCTTTGTTTGTTGTTTTTTTTCATCTGATTTCATACGCAAAATGTTTGTATATTATTTCAAGTGAAAATTATCATAGTTTATATAAAATCACAAAATATGAAGACATAACTTATTTAAAAGAGGTGATTAGCATAAAATATATGAATCCTCAGATTTGTTCAAAATATTAGCATGTAGGTAGATATTTCAACAATCAAATGTAAATGACACATGTTTATGCTTCTCCAAGTGCGTACATTTATTTCTAGACTTCTTTTTTGGCAAATTAAAGTTTGTGATCATATAAAGATATTGTTGTGACAGGTCAAATATTATCAGACTAGATGTTGTCGAGCCAGAATGGGAAAATGCTGTTGTGATAAAAAAAGGCTAGAAAGTAAATGATTATTACTGAATGAATAGCAAGTTCAGTTTTGTGGCAGCAACAATTACGCAGGAACTAGCTATTTAAGAAGACGCTGAATTTAAGAGTTCAACATAACTGAGAATTATCTATTTTTTCTCCATCTCATCACCAGGTTTTGTACAATGGTGATGCCTTCATGCTGGATCTCTTGGATCTGGCCTACAAGGAGGAGCCCCTTCATCAACATCTTTGGAGACATCCCTTCGTCACGGAGGACGTCGCGGCAATCGATCCCATCACGTTCCATGACGGAGGAATCTCTTCCTGAGCCTACGCCAAGTGAACGCCAAGGTGAGATATATGTTTTACCCTTTTAATACTATTGTCACAAACATCCATAGACTTTGCATGTGGTAGTCTTGAGTATAGTACTCTGCATGGGTTAAGTTGGGGATTGTAAATGTGTGTGGTGCATTGTGTTTGAAACCTTAAAATTGAAACTGAAATAGGAATT
>JZLH01S0043755.1:25050-36527 GCA_001188425.1 Eucidaris tribuloides
TATACACATGTACAAAGCCCCCTGATTTCTGCATCAGCTAAAGTGCAGCAGATGAGTGAATATGAAATAGTTCCATATTTCCAGGCAGCTAACAAAGTAGATAATTCACATATTAATTTCCAATTTTTGTTTCATTTGTAATTGCATGCATGCTTCTTGCCTCTGAATGAATGACACACACACACAATTAAATATAAGATTGAGTACATTCAGAACAACATGCATGTATATAATTTTGATATACTGTTTAAAACTGTTCTCAAACCTTCTGTGAACAGATGGTATTCTGAAAATATCCCTATAGTACAGGAGAGAGTAGTTTAAAACAATTTAGAAGAATGGACATATCTGTTACACAAATCCCCACTGCTGACAAAGTACTAACACAGAAATCAATATATAATGGGACAATGTTAATTGTTGCCATTGCAACTGAGGGTATTATTTGAAGGAAACTTCGCTTGTTAAAACTGCAAATCCTGCAACTATTTATTACATGTAAAGTTAGTTCCACATTATATACTTCCACCTGAAAACCATGCATAAGTGTGGAATTATGATGAAAGGTTATTTCCATCAACAAGTACTCCAGATTCTCCTTAACATATCCTATCATTTACCCTCTACATAGAGGCAAGCTGACTAATAATCCTACTAAGTGTTTCAAGTAATAATACATATGACTTACCCCTAAAAGATGGTATACAAAATCAGGAATTCTCCTCAAAACATTCAATTGTTGTAGTTTGCAAAGTTGAACAGGAAAAATTGTACAACAGCTTCACTGCATGCCAGTATATAGTGGAATGAGAGGTTTTCAAATGGGACCAAGTTACTGGTCATTTAATGTTAAAACATCCTTTGTTCTCTTATCAAGATCAAGTCTATGCAAACATTAACTTCCTGTCATACCTCAGAACAGGGGAAGGGTAAGAACTTAAATAAACATAAGGACCTGATAGGGTCTGTGTACTTGAACCGCTCATATTGACTCATACATACAGTGCAATGCATTTTAGGGGCACTATAATTTGTTAAACATTAGGTTTTCATGGAGAAATAAACTGATAATGGGGCTCCTTGATTAGCCCTGTATGTCTAAATATCATGCATCAGAAAGTATAATATATTAATGTGTGGGGGACTAGATGAACTGAAATTGACAACACTTATCTACATGTACAGTGTAATATGTCTCCAAGCGACAGGAGTACAAAATACACATTTTTATTTTCAAACTATTTGTATTATTGTAAGATAAGTCAAAAAAATGCTGCTGTAGTCCACATATTAACTTTTATGTTGTATGTTTTTAAAATATTGTCAAATTATTTGTAGCTCTTTAAATTTCATTATATAATGAAACTCCAATTTTTGTTTGTTGGATGAAATTAAATTCATGGGTTTAAACATATATTATTATATTTGTACTTTAATTCAACCTGAAATTTACAAAAACAGACAAAGTATTATGTAGCTTTTTGGCCACTAAAGGGCCTGCAGCAGTTTAGTAAGAAAAATATGGTTTTAGTGGGGAAATATTTGTGAAAAAAAATGTGATTGACAGCTGCATAAGGTTAGAGATTGATCACACTCTTCCTTGAAAACCTCTTATTGATAAATCTCAACAGTGAGATAAATTAATTAATTTACATGTCATACATCGTAAATATACATGAAGTTTGACTCAGGCAGAAATACTGCATCTAGCACAGATAGTGTAGGTAAATATATTATTCTAAATACATGAAATACACAAATCCTGTTGCAAAGCTTGCAAAATGACTCTGCAAGCTTGGGCACTAACTCCACAAGCTTATGTGATTTTGCAAGCTCGTGAACTATCTCTGCAAGCTTGCATGTGGTGTCGCAAGCTTGTGCACAGACTCTGCAAACTTGTATTGCATCGCAAGCTTGCATTTATCACTCTGCAAACTTGCGTGTAATGTTGCAAGCTTGCCTGCAACTGTACTAGCTTGCATTTGACCCCGCAAGCTTGCGCATAGTTAGTAAAATGCTTGCAAAAAACAATGCAATCTATTTTAAGCTTGCGGCAAGCTCAACAAGCTTGCGGCAAGCATATTACAAGCTGGTTACAAGCTTGCCGCAAGCTTCATTTTCTATAAGGGATACTTGGTACTAGTAGGGCAAACAGAGTGTTCCTTTGAGACGTGGCTTACAGCAATGCAAACCCACTTCCACTGCCCGATATTGTATCACTACGTTGGAGACACTAGCGGCATGTGAAGGAGTTTATAAGATTGGCCCGCGGGTTTTCCACACAAAGCTTACGGGAGCGGGAGATATCAAAACATGGCACGGGACAAACTGCAGTGCGATGAGAGAGAGTATGTGTGTGCGCGTGTGTGTGCATGTGTACATGTGTGTGCATACTGAGCCACGGTGGTCAAATTATGTTATGAATTTATTATGATGTACACACAACTTGACAAGATTTGACCCAGATAGGGACAAGTGGATATGGGCATTGATTACTATACAATTCATCTGTTATCCGGCAGAAGGGCCCTAGCATATGTACCCCGTACCCGGCAGAAGGGCTTTAACAGAAAATTTTCTCTAAATTGAGAAATATTGCCTTATTTGATATTTGTACTTAACAGGTTGACAGAAAAATCTAAGAATGTAATACTACTTTGATTTCATGTGAAAAGAACCCTTGGTTTTCAAGTTAGAGACAGTTTAGTATTAAGGCCCTTTTGCCAGGAACATACATGTATGCTAGGGCCCCTTCTGTGGGACAACCAATGACATATATGAAGAGCTTAGTTCCAAAAGGTGCTAAATCCACTTTGGTAACTTCGGAGAAAAATGCATTTCTTTGCCTGAGTTTGTACACGTGTCTATAGAAAAATGAAACTTGAACCCCAGATACTTCATACTTGCTCGTGGAATTTGACTTCCAAATTTGGACTGTAACAAGATAAATAGGTATAAAATGTGTTAACGTTAATAAATCATTTTTCGTGAAAATGGATTTAGCACCTTTTAGAAATAAGCTCTTCATATGTGATATATTATGAAAGTCTTCTTAAAATCCTGAATATATTGTGTTCATTTGTTTGAAATTGTGATATGTTTGAATTAAGTTGACCTTTTTTTTTTCATTTTCCTCCTGCTTGAAATTAGTTGCACTTTTTAGTTTATCAGGTCACTTCTTGGGTAAAAGAGGATTTTTTTTTTGTCCAGAAATTTACAAGATAATACAATTTAGAAAAGTGCAATAGTGAATGTAGTTTGAATAGGAAGGCATGACTGCTGTGTGAGCTTGTATTAATAGCATGAGTGAAATTCCCTGTATTGCACAATGTAGAAATACAGTTAATGTATACACAGTCCCTGTACTGCTTTGTTTTGTTTGTTTTTTCATCTGATTTCATACGCAAAAATGTTGTATATTATTCAAGTGGAAAAATATCATAGTTTATATAAAATCACAAAATATGAAGACATAACTTATTTAAAAGGAGGTGATTAGCATAAAATATATGAATCCTCAGATTTGTTCAAATATTACATGTAGGTAGATATTTCAACAATCAAATGTAATGACACATGTTTATGCTCTCCAAGTGCGTACATTTATTTCTAGACTTCTTTTTTGGCAAATTAAAAGTTTGTGATCATATAAAGATATTGTTGTGACAGGTCAAATATTATCAGACTAGATGTGTCGAGCCAGAATGGGAAAATGCTGTTGTGATAAAAAAAGCTAGAAAGTAATGATTATTACTGAATGAATAGCAAAAGTTCAGTTTGTGGGCAGCAACAATTACCAGGAACTAGCTATTTCAAGAACCCTGAATTTAAGAGTTCAACATAACTGAGAATTATCTATTTTTTCTCCATCTCATCACCAGGTTGTGTACAATGGTGATGCCTTCATGCTGGATCTCTTGGATCTGGCCTACAAGGAGGACCCCTTCATCAACATCTTTGGAGACATCCCTTTCGTCACGGAGGACGTCGACGCAATCGATCCCATCACGTTCCTGACGGAGGAATCCTTCCTGAGCCTACCCAAGTGGAACGCCAAGGTGAGATATATGTTTACCCTTTTAATACTATTGTCACAAACATCCATAGACTTTGCATGTGGTAGTCTTGAGTATAGTACTGCATGGGTTAAGTTGGGGATTGGTAAATGTGTGTGGTGCATTGTGTTTGAAACCTTAAAATTGAAACTGAAATAGGAATTCTTGACCTTCATATGCCACCTGTCAGCACAAAGGCCATATAAAAATGCAAAATTTAAAAAGTCTAAAATGGAAAACTAAGTGATTAGCATGAAAGAAATATATCTTCAGATTTGTTTACACAATGCATATTAGATACTTCAACTATCTGATGTCAAATTTTGCTTCCATAATTTACAAGATTGTCTCATGAAGAAAAGAAGAACAAGTCAATGAAAGAGTACATTTTTGGTACAAAAGCTGATTTTAAGATTATGTACCTGTTTTAATTCGTTCGGAAAGGGGTTTACAGATTAGAATAACTGGCCATCTTATTATTCTGTTATTGTTTTAAATAGACAAAACGTTGAAGAAACATTTACCTCCTCAATGGAAATTCTTTGTCACATATCCATTTATCAAAAGAAGAGTAACTCAAATTGTTTCCTTTACAATAATTATTGCCTTTAGATAATGGGGAATTGAGGAAGGAAAACAAATAAATTGTAATACTGTTTACAAAAAACAAAAATATTATGGAGAAATGATTCTTAGACTTAATGTCACTATAAAGAGCATCTAAGATATCCATACTAAAAATGTGTGATGTACTTAGTGTCAAAAGCCAAGCATCCATATTTTTTTTCCAGAATGCTTTGTTGTATCTGAGAGATATCAGTGAATGATTGGTGTAAACATTGAGCATGATGTGGATTAGACTTGAGTGGTTATGGCGGTTGGATGATACTGCCGCTGCTGCATGTTGTCGCTGATGCGCTATTGGTTGACTGTTAGATGCATGGCATATTTCTACTGCATGGCTTGGTTTGTTTGTAGACTATTGCTATTGGTGGCATGTTGAGGAATTGAGATGAGTTTGTATTAGATTCAATGATGTGGTATTATACATATCAGTATTTTTGAGTTTGGGTAGGGGGTGTTGCAGGGGTTAGGAAACTCTTCATTTTTCAAGTAAAACTTATTTATGCATTCATTTAGTTATAGAAATTATTCCTTGATTTATTCTCACAAAAGGAATACCACTTCAAATTAAATTGTCACAAGTTATTTACCATTCGGAAAACTGAGTAGGATTCCATTTAATTCTTACCCAGTCTATAGCATTTTTGTCAAATATATGGCCCGAGCTAGAAGTGAACAATTATAAGATTAAGTAAGATCATTGACAATGTCAAACTTTGATAGATGAAATGAATTTAACTCAAGATCATTTGACTGTAAATCCTGCTGGAAATAGTTGTGTTGAAAATATTCCTGTCTAACATGTGAAATGCAGAAAATGTGAATTCATGTGTGGACAATCTGAACTAATTCTAGAAATTTTCACAAGTTACTTACCATACCTGAGACAGTCACAGATCAAAACAAGATTGCCACATGAACACATTGAGCCATGTTTCAACAGTACATATTGTATCAAATAATTCAGTAATTCAGGCTTTCTTTTTTTTTTGGGGGGGGGAGGGGTTAGGGGTTATCATTTCTATCCCTTAGGCTGCAGTTATTATCATATGAATTTCATCTGAAATTTACCAAAGTGCCAGTCCGTAACCCTCCCATGGGTATACCATGCTCGTGCCACGGCTGCTCGATTCCCTTTGTGCAGGCACACGTCCCGTCCATGTTTCTGTTAACTGATCCTGAGTATCTATTATTGTTACGTTAAACTCTTGACCTAAGATATCACTCTAGCCGCAACAAGTGTATATGTTTATACTCGCTTCAAGTATTTGTAGTAGACCAGCAGTGTTACAGCTCTAAATTTGACTGGATTTTGTCAAAGTTGGGGTAGGAGTGATGCATACTGATTTCACCATAAAAACAGAATTTTAAGGATATTATGCAATTTCTACTCATTGTGATGAAATATGAGATTAGGAATCGTAATACATGTATAACAATTCTATTCTATTTCAGTGAACAATTCTGTAAATGAATAAAAAAAATAGTTAGTTTCTGTTATTGCAAGAACCATAAACTGATTCTCATTTTATACAAAAGTATTTATCTAAAAGATATTCTTCATCTTTTTTCTTACAGTATATTACACATGAACCTTCTATATATTTACAGAACATAGTTAAGTAAATCTGATCTAATAGTTTTGACATTGAATAACAAACCAGTATTTAAACAGGAATAATTCTGAAATCTCTTTTAAACAGAATATTATTCTTGCGACCCCCAAAAATGCACCCCCCCTGCAGTAGTGAGATAGTGCATTCGCTCATTCTCATAAACGTGCAAACAGCTCATGTATGAGACAAAGCTATGCTGACATTCAGAGACACGGCACACAGCTCACAAACCAAAATCCACCTTAAAGGTTATTTGCTGTCATCAAGTCTGAGAAATATCCAGCTATTTGTGACGGGAAAAGATTCGCATGTACAAACTAGGGTATCGACTATCGCGATGAATGTACTGCATTAGAGTCCTAGTTTGTCATCTGTTATTTAAATGTTCCCTGTTCCCTTTAACCCCCAAACTGCCAAACATGAGAGCCATTCTGAAATTTAACTCCCAAATTGGAACCTCGTAAAGTATTGATTAATCCCAGATATGTTTAATTTATTTAACCCTCGGACTACCAAATATTAGGGTCATTTGATTATTTAATTAGTGGTACATACTACATTGTAACAGTTGTAAAATTTAGGATCTTAGTTGATGTGTAGGAACTATATATTTAGCAACAAACTCAAAATTATTCCACTTTATACAAAGTCCCCCAAAGTTCATCAATTTTGCATCTGCGAAAAAAAAAGTGTAGAACGAGTCTACTTGCTGTGAGGTATGCAGGCCTTGCACATTCTGACTGATGAACTTGAATGGAAGGCATATCAGAGCTTAGTTAAAAATCTCAGTGATCTGTGGTGATCTGTTGAGGTTTGCAAACTTTACACGAACTGTGTAATTCCCAAGAAACCCTGAAATGTAAATGAAAAGAGGCCTTGCGTAAGTTGGCCAGGCAAAAGTTGTAGGATGTATTTGCATTCTAGCCGAACTTGAATGTTGTTACAAGGTTCTAAGGGTCTTGAGGGGGGATCAAAGCTTGTCTGCCTCTGTCTTGAGATGGGATATCAGCAGCCTTACAGGTGCTATGGATTTAATGAGTAGGCGACGTGTGGGAATGCAAGGATACGGGATGAATCGAGAGGTCAGAACTGTTTCTTGCATTGTTGTGCTGCCTGCCAGTTTGAAGGACAATCCGGATCAGTTTTTAAGTTAATTTCATTTAACGCAGTAAATGGTGATAATTTTTCAAAATCAGAACAAAAGCAAGAAAACTTCCGGAATATTAAAATTTCACAAAATTTCGATTAAGAGACAATACATGTGTGAAAATTGGCAATGCAGTGGTGTCATGGACACATCTTTTCATTGGATTTACAAACAACTCTTATTAATTTTCACCCTTTTTGAGATAATGAACTTAAAGAGGAAAATTCATCCCTTCTGTCACATTTACTTACAGGAATTATATTTATTTTTATGATGACTTTCGTTATTGAATATAAAGTCAATTACTGAGATTATAAAGAAAAACATTTCCTATCAAATTCTAAGACAGTTGTGAATTCATAGTATCATCACTTTTGCCAATATGCTTTAAAATTTGACAAAATATTAAAATCCCTCTAAATTTTTATCAGTTTTTCATCTTTCAAGTTGTTTTGAAAGGCAGCATTTATGGAAAAACTGGAAATCATCTGAACTCATTCTTCAAAACCAGAATATATACCACACTTCCTATTTACTTGTCAACAAGTTTCTGCCTCATATTAATTTTGGTGACAATTGCATGATTGAATAAAGAGAGTTTCAAAGTTGCTAACATGGAAATGTGGCCGCCTCATTGTTTGTGGGCATCTGGCAGAAATGATAATTGTTCTTTGTGTTTGTGTGTTATGCTATGTTCAGATTCTTTTACTGTGTTTATTGCATAGTTTGCTGCAAGTTGTTTTAAGAACAGCTCTTACTCGCTCATTTGTATGATGAAACGGCTTAATTGGTAATTGTCATGTAAATAGTTTGCTCACATGTAAACCAATACATGTATCAGAGCAGCATTCCAGTATATTGCCTTGCTCGTGTACTTTTGTGTTGCATGTTGCATTTTTGCTTGGATACATCAATCTGCAAGTATGTCTAGAAAGCCATATTGATGTTTCACTTGAATCAAATGTATATTCAGATAGTTTCCAGTTTATATTACAAGTGAATTGATATGATTACATTACAGTTTCAGCGTATTAAGTGTAGACGATGTCGGGTGAGTCAAGAGGAGCCAAGATTTTTTTGACTTCATTGTTTTACATCATGATGAACACAATTTTGCACTTGCAATTTCAAGGATCTTTGAGATTTTTTACAACTTCTGCACTTTGTTCACATGAATTTCAAAATGCATCTTTACAAGAAATGTATGAAATTTCATCATTCATATCAACTTTATTCCTAGTTTGTTTCGTCTTTTCATATATATTTTTTTAATTATAGATTTTTACATTTGCACATCTAGTTTGCATGATATCACTGTTGTAAACAAATTCATTTTCACTCTGAAATGTACAATTTTGAATGATTTCTCTTATTGTAAATGTATGTTTAAACGAAGTTGTCCATATTGGACTACATATATTTAAACCACACTCACATTCAGTATTTTTCACCGTGCGACATATATACATGTATATGGGGCATTCACACCTCTTATTACAACTGAAGGGGCGGCCGAAAATATTTGAGCGGGATGTTTCGCGAGTTGGGGGAAATTGAGTTAACTCTCTGTCAACAGACGGCGATATCACGTTACCCCGTCCGAGTGCGCTCCTGTGGGGGCAGGAGATTCCGCAGATGGTAGATTACGGCCGTGGGAGACGTCTCTCATCGGTGGCGGAACCATGCCGCATTCTCGTCACTTCAAACATACACCACATTCAAAGGCACTCTGTCAAGACACGGCCGTCGGAATATTTTAACGGCATCGTGCATTTCGAAAGATATATCAGAGGAGCGGAGATCATGTTGTTGTATTTATACTCTGATCAGAATAATAATCAGCTTGTTAGAAAACAGAATTATGGCACAGCGTGATATATAGCATTGTAATAATTTTGCTAGTAATGGAATGTTATATTTCCAATTTATCAGTTGGATCAATGAGTCTACCCCTCCCACCTCTCCCTCAAGCCTTCACAAAGAATTCAACTATTGTTTAAGCCCTCAACAACTATTGTTCAATCCATATTCTTTATGTTCAAAGCATCTTTTTTTCAAGCATTTACTCTGTAAATTTGAACCTCTTGATAATAACCCGTGTCCAAAAGTGGTAAATAAAAAAAGAATGTTTACCTAAAAAACAATTTTAAACAAAAAACAAGAACAGAAGCTAAATCACCTGACATCACAATATTTTCTTGTTTGTTAGATACTTAGTGAAGACGAGTTTACTGCAGGACAGGGGCAGGTAATCAAAAGAATTGCACCCTTTTTTGGTTGAATTTTTCTAAAATTTAGTGCAAGATACCTGTCATGCTGCCCCAACTAAGATATCCCATTAACACAAAATCATAGTGTATTAATGATTGATTTATAGTTATTTTGTCATAATTTTAGATTGTTCTACTGAAATTGCAGTTCATTTGTTAGTGAAATGACTTCATTTTATTTATCTGACTGTATAACACTGATAACAATTGTACATCGCTTTGTTTTTGAGTGGTAAAGTAGCTGGACATTTCAATATGATTTATTTTTTTCAGGTTTGTCTTGTCACCAGCATGAAATAAATTTGCACAATTTTTTACTTCCATATGAGTGCAAGCTGCATGTTTTTTTTTCTCAGTTTTTCTCCATGTAAACAGCAACAGCATGGTACAGAATCAGCATGGTTAAACAGCATCTTGGGCATGGCACAAATTTTGAAATTAATCATTCAACTTTCTTCTATTTTCAGATTTGAAGATATTTTTGAATATTTCATTATTGTTTCAGATTAACTTCAAACTGTTTGTGTGCCTAAGGCACCATATGATTTTTGTGTTGTCCTTAATCCAAACACTTGTAAAATTTGCTATAAGTTAGTCTTTGTTCCAACATTGATGGCTGTGGTATAGCACTGAACAACAACGTATTATCTAAGGCCTTGGTCACACTAGCAATTACGACTACCTGCGATCAAATGAATCGTACGACAAGAGCCTCCGCAGCCAGGTCGTAAGTAACTCGCACGATTTGTGCTGTGTGGTCACACTTGTAAGACCTGTTTGCCACTTGTCGTAGGTAATCGCACGAATACCAATCGCTAATCGCACCACTAGTTGCACGATCACCTGAGACAAGTCGCAGACAGTCGTGCGATCACCTGCGGCAAGTGGTGACCTTATGTGCGATTACCTACGGCTAATGGTACACAAACGGGCGATTAGCTGCGACTAGTGGCAGGTATTCGTACGATTACTTGCGATGAATGGTAGCTAATCGTACGATTACTTCTGCTCATCGTACGAACGTCGTGCGTTCACTGGTTTCAAACGATGCTACGGTTGGCATTTCGATATGCAAAATTATGTGTTTGTGAAAAGAAGGTGTGAATGGAATACTTTTTAACACCCTGAACAAAGGAAAATATTTATTTTACATTCATTATTCACGTTGCTATATAAATCAGTGTTCACTTCTGACATGCACCATTAATGTTCAGAGAGACCATATGTACTCGTACATTACATGTACAGTATAATTCAGACATGCCTCCAAGAAAGCTCAAGACGAGGGCGAAACCTGTGGTGGAGGAAATAGAACATGTAGAAGAAGCCTCCGTCGAAGATGCACAAGATGATGTTGAAGTTTATTCGGAAGGTCATTGCGGACTTAATCCCGAGAATGACATTCACTTTATTAAACAGCAACAACAAATAAAGAGTTTATTTCAAAAGGAGGTAGATCCACTTTTAGACATTCTGAGAAAATTAGGTTTTCTGACTAGTGTATCATATGCAATGTTTTGCTGTAAAACCAACTTGATACTAAAAAGTACCCCACTATTCGAATGTCAAACCACACTTAGGAAAAAATCTGTGAGTTTTCAATTTTTAAAAATGTTTGCCTTTATTTACTTTTTTTGGATCTACCCCCTTTAGAAATAAATTAAATAGATGTACCCCATTTTGAAAGTAAAGTTAGTTTTAGTTGTCACTTTTACAACTTTTAGCTTGAATTTTACCTTCTCATTTGTGTTATAATATAGTGCTA
>JZLH01S0043766.1:13790-28154 GCA_001188425.1 Eucidaris tribuloides
GCTGGGGGGGGGGAGAGCGCCATGTGCCCTACCAAATTTTCTTCGCTACTCCCACATATTCAACGAAATATATGATAAACTGGTGACTCTTCCTAAAATTAGAACATATTCAATAACATTTTTGTTGTTTTTCTATTTTGAAAGGATGATGGTGCTAAAACAAACAACCAAACATAACAATCTCGAAAATTCATCTCTTGTTATTTTCTTATTTTCAATTTGAATTATTAAATTATGCAAGATTCATGTACCATAAATCAATACATTCAAAATGGTGTACCAGAATGAAAAAAAATCGTTTTATTTGTCCTTTGTTACAGACCAACTAGTGCATAAATCGAGGCTATCGCATTCATACTGTTGTATGTAACGTAAATATGATTCTCGAGATCCTGAGAAATATCCAACAAAATCCCCCTATTTAGTATCATAATTATGTAAATAGCTACCCATGTGGTGACGCTTCAAGAAAAATTTCTGATGAACTCGCGTTTGTAGAGTTGAGTTTTTTGCATGTGTCCCAAATTGAAGGATTGGGAAAAGAATAAAGATCTTAGAGAGGGGCACAATGTGCCCCACATTGGGCCACGAGAGCCAAAAATAGCTTGGGGCTTTAGGTAAATAGCTCCCATTTTTAATACTGTGTCATTGTATAGCCTGTGCTTTTAAACATTTTGACATGTCGTTTCAACTAACCTAACCCTAAAGAGCAGTCACACGCGATGACCGAATAAAATACCAAATATCACTCAGAAACAATATATATTCTATTCTTAGTTTATAGGTATTTATGGTGGGGGGGGCGGTCCACTCTCCACACGGTCTGCTACTAACTCTGTGTCCAACAAGCTCAAGAATGCACCCTAAATGGCGTAACCTACATAGATCAAAATTCACCCCCAAATGGCGTAACGCAAAAAAAAGTTACATAAGTGGCAGACCTCCTAAAAATCTAACTAACTTTGATAATACCCTAATGGCTGAACAAGGGAATCCCCTAATTTATACCTTAGTGCGTAAACAGTGAAATCAAATCATTGCTACCTAACTCAAGTGCCTCCATCTAAAACATACACTGTACAGTGACATGCACAACCCGAAAAGTGCCATAATAATTTTCCTGATCAACAAACTTCTATTGGAGATTTATTAGATCTACTGAAATTTGCACCCCTAAAAATAGCGTAATCTAAAATAACAATATGTAACACAAAAAGGCGTGACGATAGAGAAAAAACTACCCTTCGTGGCGCAGAATGGGTCTGTGAAATGCTCATCTTCTCAACAGAAACGTCGACAACGCCGAGGCGAAAAGACCCTTTCTGAGGCTTTTCGTGATGCGGGTCGCGTAGCAAAACCGGTGTGGAAGGTGACCCCCCCCCCGCGTACGTTTTTTTCATTTTCACTTTCTCTCCCGCCAAATGTCATTCATAATACGAGAGCTATGGTGTGGAATACTTGATCGATATCTACTTGGATAGCAGTTCGAACAGGAGGAGAAACGAGGACGATTAAAAGATTCTTTTGACGAAACACAGGGGTGTACACACATTGCTACTAAACTATGCACACTTAGTGTTTAGCCATTCAACCAGACATGCAAGTGATTATAACAACCTGAATGTGTAGGGAAGTGACATTTTTCATGTACCTTAAATGTACCATCAAACCGGTACTTTAAGTTACGTACTAGACTTAACCTTAGTTTACCCCCCGCGTCGTCCGACGCCAAGACGGTACCAGCTTCCCTCCCACTCTCCGTCTAGGCAGTTGCCAGATCCCCACATCACGAGGTGCCCTGATGTCCTTGAAGAATGACATTGGAAATATGGTTGCCGTTCATCGCCGGACGCCTTCTTCTGCGCCTTTCCCGGGGGGGGGGGGGGCAGGAGCCTGATTGAACAGGGGGTAAGTGGAAGCCTGTAGCAATGTCTTAACTATTTCAACGTCTTTGCAATACTACATCGGATTACAGATGGTTTGATCTTTCTCTAACTTCTTTTTAGGAACGAGTCGTCCATTTGATGTGTATACGTATTCACAAAGACACTTCGAGTCGAACACATCGACTTGCGTTTCGGCGACTTCTTAGCTCATTCCCGGACTCCATACACAGAGAGAGAGTATTGTAACGGCTATCAGATAGAAAGGTAGAGTGTAAATTTGTCAAATCCTAGTCAACTGTGAAAATTCATGTGTTCCTTTTGTTCTTACAGCATACGCACATGTTCACAATAGCTGCTTCGAAAGATGGACACAATTCAAATACCGTAATTAAACAATCTTACAAGGTCCATTAATCCTGTAACCCAGATATAAACATTGATCACCCGTTTCTTGTACACAAGGCAACTCTATTGGTCTGAAAGTCAATTAATGTGAAAGGTGAAAGGATGCCTACAGATCGTCGTACAATTAAGACGAAGCTACTCGCTAACAGCCTCACCATTGACGAGCAAGGTATAATCTGGACATATCTTTACGAAATAAAAGTCACGACTGGTTGAAACAACAGAGCAAGAAAGCAAGGCCCCCCAAGAGTGGCAAAAAAGTACCATATAAATATGTCCAAACGGTATGGAGAGACGGTGCACGAGGGGGGGGGGGGGGGGCTATTCGTCCCTACACTGTAAAACTACTAAACACTTTTATACCACTTTATGAACACTTGGACACGTTCATATACACGTAGGTGTGAAAATTATAAACGTCAAAAAACATATTTGTGAAGATCAAAACACATTATAAGTGTTAGGTGTTCATTCAAATGTTTTACGCGTTGGATATTCCAACACCCAAACACTTACATAGTGCTCATGACAATGTACTCGGTGTGTTATGACAGGAGCGGAGATTTCATGTGCGAGTGGGGGGGGAGGGCGAAAACAACGAAAGTGAAATAATATCCCCCGCGGGGGAAACGCCCGTAAGACATTGTTAAAAAGCTGGAATTGTATCCCTTACCCCATTATTAAAAGTCTAATCAGCCCTATTTCCAATCACAATTTCTTTTCGAAATGTTTATACCGATTACAAAATCTATCAAAAGGCTAACAAAATCGAAAAAATAATATATATCAATTTAGAAAATCGAGGGGTGGAACGATACCTCTTCCATAAAAAATCGACGGGGATACTCTCCCCCCTCCCCCCCCCCGAGATCGCCGCCCATGTATGAGTTGCAGAAAATAAACACGAAACTTGATATCATATAGGATCACGACTAAATTAAACTGTTTATACCTATAATAAACGGGAAGTGTTATAGAGTGTTACAGAAAAGTGTTTATAAAAGTTTATCATTTTCCAGATGTACAGCTTTTCGGCCAAAACAGCTGTCAAAATGTCGCAGAAAAGACAGGCTCCAGATTAATTGCATAGAACGAACCCACGTTTTAGTCCACTTTTTACAAAGTTTTAACCAATGGCTTCGAAAGAACCTTTCGAAATGTAATGAACAGCTGGTACAATTCGTTGTATTTATCAATTATATATGAATTTTTAAAACATGGTGTATAATAATCCTGTAGTAACAAAACACCCCCCCACCTCACCCAGATGAGATATTGCGTATTAACCAGTCTCCCGTGTCCACAATTTGAACGTCTTCACTAAGAATAGAAGGAAGATTCATCGGTTTTGATGAATGACCGAGAAATCAGAATACACGTTCAAGGCTTCTACAATTGAAAAATTCAAATGCAAATGTTTCCTCTGTGTCATAGCAATTACCGAAGACTTGCTGCACAGGTAGATATTATGTAGCTTGCAGTGGTCCACAATAGATATTTCTTCCAAACTTGTAATTCATGCTTGCTTCCTCCACTTTAAAGATTGTCAGGATGTGCAAGTCAATTACTTCCCTTCATTACAATACCGTTAACAGAGTTAGTACTACAAATGTGTGTAAAAAGTTGAGATCCAACTCATGAATTTATTGTTTATCAGAAAACAATGAACAATGTTACCAAGAAGTGCGCTTCCGTGATTTCAATTTTGCTCAAACTGCGAATCGCGTTATGGAATCGTCGCAAGACCAGCGGAGCGCACTGATTGGTTAAACGGCTAACATCCGCACGACCATTTGCTAACGGCTGATCGATAAAAAATTTGGAACGCCCCGTGCACGGTACGTCGCGGATTTTTTGAAATGCTTCTGAGTAATTGAAAAAGGATGAATAAACCGTCCAGATTTCAAACCAAAATCAATATTTTTACCCAATCTCTATGAGAGTTATTTATATAATTCATATTGATATGATTCCTGATTATATCATTAGGGTTATGATAGTCCAATGAATGACACACATCTTTAATATACACTCTAGTCAGTTTACATCATGTTGAACACTAACTCATTGTCTGAAGTACTTCAAGCTCCCATCATATCACCGCCTTTGTAGGACGTCATACAAGGAAATGCGTCCATACAGATTATACGCCCAATACTACTCATTTCATTTTTTTTTTTACAAACTGTACAAATGTAAATGTCATTGGTGCCCTTATCACATTTGAACCCACGTTTATGATGCACTTTTTTGTCAAGGCTCGATCGAAATCCTGTACAGCTGTCAGAACGCATCCGGGCCGCGTGTATACAGGTGGTCTACAGAAAGAACGCAAAACGGTGATCCAAAAAATGTCTTCAAAACATCACGAAATTGCAATTGGTATTATTATTTCGTTAATTAGATCGTCTTTCCAACAAACATACCATGATCATGATTTTTGGGTTAAAGGCTTTGATCCGGCCATGCTTTTTCGGACGCATGCCATTTCCTAAATTTCTCCTACTTTTATCCAGAGATCAAATCCAGAGATATCCCGAGATATTCTTTCGTCAATCCGTCGCGCACCGGAAAATAACTCCACAACAAACTGCAATACAAATGTACGATAATCTCACAATTGTCCTCCCTATCAAAGCAGAGTACCTGTTATGTCTGCCATAGCTATGCTATCTTCTGTGACGCAAGAATATCTCAGTGCTCCCGAGAATCACTGGAATTGAAAAGTAGCAATTTGGGGAAATTACATTTCTCAGAAAATTGCCTTAGGCCTATACGAACAAACCCTACTCTAAAATCCATTATCATATACATTCCTGAAAAAAAAGAAGTCATAACAATTTTTAAAAAAATATACGTTGTCCAATGATATGAGGAAAACGAAACTCGCATGTTTGCTTTTTTTCTAGGCCACCACGTATAGCCCTAATACAATGGACAAGACAAAGCGCGACCCGAAACAAAACATACAAATTTTGTTTTGAGATCTCAGGTCAATCTTACAAGAGTAGCAGGGCATCGGGCTGCGAACTGCGACATGTCTTAAAGTGATAACTACACATCGTGGAGCTTCAATTTAAAAAAAAAATGCCCAACACTTTGATATCTGAGCTACATAGTAGTGTTTTGAATGACAAACTAAACACCCTAGAATACAAAAGTTTTGGAAATTTATGACGCCACTGACAAATATGAATAATAACAAAATCACTCGGGGGGCGAGTGGAAAATAATCCTAGATCCTATCACAGCAGCGTAAGATATAAGAGAAATGAGCAGGTGAATCCGGTACGCTTACGATCACTTTTTAAGGCAACTGAATAATCAATTACATATAAATTTATTTATCAGGGCCTTAATTTAGACCTTATCAAAGACACTGGTATACGTTGGGAATCAATGTACTCAAATTTTTTGTTAACTGCATAACCAATGTTAGCCAGTGCTTTACGTGGAAAATTTCGGGTCTAAAAAAGGGAGGGACCAAGTTGCGGGAGAGGGAGAGAAGAAAGTTACTGCCATAGATCAGTAATAAACACGGTTAACCGACATTTATTTTCCAGCTCTCCGAATTATTGGTCAAAGGAACTTCGATCGGAATCTAACACAGCCAATTGGATGTATGAACGCAATACGCCCGTAATGTGAGTTTAACATATTCGCGCTACAGTCGGATGTTCTCTGGTACAGACGCCAGAAATACAACGACCGATTAATTGGCAATAGAGTCCATGACTTGAGGTAAGAATGACATGGCCACAACTTGAGTTCAGTGGAATATCCCTACACAGCGTGCTGCAGCCGTCGTGCACATAGTCACGACTCAAGACGCCTCCAAAACGTCGAAAACTACGCGTATTCGAGCTTAAGCCCGTGAAAGAATTAAAGGACATCGACATTGGAGACATACCATTTGCCATAGCTTCAGGGAGGAACAATGTGAAAGAAATCCTCAACTATAGGAACACAAAAACCAGATAAAGTGTAACTGTTAAAAAGTGGCCTGCTTGAAATCAACAGTCAAAAATAACTCCTGTTTGTTGTACATTTTACAGTCCTGAACGAAGTTTTGCATGTTTATTTCTTTGCAGCCTTGTCTAAAGCAAGATCTACAAACATGATCATTTACCATGCAGAACATATCATTACGTAAGTTCAAATGAGTTTCAACTTCATCCGGGCAGCGCCAGGGTAAAATTTAGAGGGCGAAATCCGTCGGAAACTTTGCCTCCAAACAATTTTTTTTTATCTAACCAAAATGCAAATGAGAAACAGCGTTCCGACACAATCGGCAGATGCAAGGGCCCGACACAACAAACAGCTTTTGCCCACACAATTTTTTAGTACAGATATAAAAAAAAAAGAGGCGATATTTTTCGAAAAACAGTAAAATTTCCATCATTTTAATATAAAATAGGGGGCCGCCACCCCTGACCGCCCGCTGTGGTGCCGCCACTGTTCTACTTCAGGACAAAGACCCACCGTTTCCATAATTGCAAACTGCATTTGGGAGACAATATATTCGCAAACATTGTCCATCGAATGTAATTATAGTGAGCAGATAAGTGAAAAACTTCTTACAAATGTGAACAACATGCACCAATTTGCACTATGGATCATTTTGAGGACCCAGACTATTACAAAAGTACCGGCCACGCCGAAAATTCCAAAATGGCCACGCATTTCTCGCTATTTTTCAAAAGGCCCCCGAATGGCCATTTCGTAAATCTAAAAAATCACCCTTCGGCCAATTTGATGATTTTTTGTCTAACTATAGTTTTGCACACGTTAAATCCAAATAATAAATCTCGAACGGCATAATCCCCTCGTTCTAATCATTCAAACAGAAAAAAGTGCAATAAAATAGGATCTTCACGTACAGGAATTTTTGTTGTACATAAACCCATACTGCGGCCATAACCAGCAATATAAATCAAACGATAGATCTTTAAAATGTGTATGAAAGTAGTAACAAACAGCTTTCATGAATAAACAGAGCAGTTCGATGTACCCGGTTATCGGATGCATCTGCAAACCCATTCCTCACTAAATCGGTCAAATTGAAAAGCCTCAATGCATGTAACCCAATCTATCATTAATTTTGTTACACTATAACAAGACAATCAGATATTTACTTTCTAAAAAATCTTGTGACCTTGACCCGACATTTCAAACTCAATTAATCAGTTCACCTCTAATGCGCAATAACACGCCGCAAGTTACGGCTGGGGGGGGGGGGGTAGAGGCCCATGTGCCCCTACCAAATTTTTCTTCGCTACTTCCACATTTTTTCACGAAATTTGATTAAACTTGGTGACTTGTCCTAAAATTGAGAACATATTCAAAACATTTTTTTTTGTTTTTCTTTATTTTTGAAAGGATGATGGTGCTAAAACAAACAACAACAATAACAATCTTGAAAATTCATCTTCTTGTATTTTCTTATTTTCAATTTTGAATTATTAAATTATGCAAGATTTCATGTATCAAAGTGCAATTACATCAAAATGGTGTACCAGAATGATTAAAAAAAAATGCTTTTATTTATGTTCTCTTTGTTACAACCAACAGTGCATATAATTCGTGCATATTCGCAGTTCATACTGTATGTATTGTAACACTAAATATGATTCCGAGATCCTGAGAAATATCCAACAAAATCCCCCCTTTTTATGTATTTCATTAAATTATGGTAAATAGCTCCCCCATGTGGTGACCTTCAAAAATTTTGATGATCGCGTTTTGTAGAGTTTGAGTTGTTTTGCATGTGTGCCAAATTTGAGAGTGATTGGTGAAAGAATAAAGATTTTAGAGAGGGGGCACAATGTGCCCCCCATATTGGGCCACGGAGAGCCAAAAAATAGCTTGGGCTTTTTAGGGTTAAATAGCTCCCATTGTTAGCCTGTGGCTTTAAAAATTTTGACATGTTTTTTCAACCTTAACCTAACCCTAAGAGCAGTCACACGCGATGACGGAATAAGAATTACCAATATACCACGTGAAAGCAATTATATCATTCTCTGATCTTAGTTTATAGGTATTTTATCGGGGGGGGGGGGGGGTCACTCTCCACACGGTCTGCTACTAACCCGTGTCCAACAAGCTCAGAAATGCAGCCTAAATGACGTAACCTACATAACCAAATTTGCAACCCCAAATGGCGTAACGCATAAAAAAGTTATCATAAGTGGCGAGACTCCTAAGAAATCAACTAACTTTGATAATACCCTAAGTGGCGTGAACAGGGAATCCCCTAATTTGATACCTTTAGTGGCGTAAACAGTGAAATCAAATCATTTGCTATCCTACTCAAGTGTCCTCATCTAAAACATTACTGTACGAGTGTACATTGCACAACCCGAAAAGGTCCATAAGTAATTTTCCTGATCAATAAACTTTCATTTGGAGATGTATTAGATCTACTGAAATTTGCACCCCTAAATGGCGTAATCTAAATAACCATATTAGTAACACTAAAAGGCGTGACATATGAGAAAAGACTACCCTTAGTGGCGATTGCCAGTGAATGGTGCTGAAAATGCCCTTTTCCAACAGACGTCGACAACGCCCGAGGGCTGGAAAAGGGACCCTTTTCGAGGCTTTTTCTGGATGCGGGTGCGTAGCAAACCGGTGTGGAGAGTGACCCCCCCCCCCGATCGTTTTTTTCATTTCACTTTCTCTTCCCTCCAAATGTCATTCAGATATACGAGCTATGGCTGTGGATGAACTTGATCGATATCTTTACT
This sequence comes from Eucidaris tribuloides, assembly GCA_001188425.1. Classification (NCBI taxonomy): domain Eukaryota; kingdom Metazoa; phylum Echinodermata; class Echinoidea; order Cidaroida; family Cidaridae; genus Eucidaris; species Eucidaris tribuloides. The sequence goes on from JZLH01S0043766.1 coordinate 22,828, forward strand.
GGATAGAGGGTCGGAACATGGAGAGGAAAAGGACGATTAAAAGATTTCTTTTGACGGAAAACCACAGGGTGGTACACACATTGCTTACTATGTATGGCACACTTAGTTGTTTAGCCATTCACCAGAATGCAAGGTATGTATAACAACCTGATATGTAGGGGTATAGTTGACATTTTTCATGTAAACCGGTGATGGTCGCAGATGGTCAAAATAATGATTTCAATTCTTGAGAGAGATCGCCGCTCAGAACTGAAATCCCTTAAATGTTACCATCAAACCGGTACTTAAGTTAGCGTACTTAGACTTAGACTTAGTTACTCCCGCGTCGTCCGACGCAAGACGGTCAGCTTCCTCCAGCTCTCTCTGTCTTAGGCAAGTTTGCTGAGATCCCTCCACATCACGAGGTTGCCCTGATGTCCTTGAAGAATCGACATTGAAATATTGGTTGCCGTTCATCCCGGCGCCTTCTTCTGCGCCGTTTTCCCGGGGGGGGGGGCCGGGGGCGCCATAGAGCCTGATTGACAGGGCGGGTAGATGGAAGCCTTGTAGCATGTCTTAACTATTTCAGACGTCTTTTGCATACTACATCGGATACAGGAGGTTGGTTTGTCTTTTCTCTAACTTCTTTGTTAGTAACGAAGTCGTCTCATTTGATGTGTATAGTATTCTACAAAGACACTTCGAGTCGAAGACATCGAGTTTGCGTTCTCGCGATATCTTTAGACCTCATGTCCCGGATCCATACAGAAGAGTAGAGAGTATGTTAAGGCTATCAGATAGAAGGTAGGATCGTGTAAATTTGTCAAAATCCTAGTCAACTTTGTGAAAATATTCATGTTGTTTCCGTTTTGTTCTTTAAGCATACCACATGTTCACAAATGCCTGCTTCGAAGATTGGACAAATCAAATACCGTATTAAACACGATCTTAAAGGGTCGCATTAATCTGTACCCAAGATAAAAACATGTATCACCCTTTCGTTGTACACAGGCAACTCTATTGGGTTGAAAGTCAATTAATGTGAGAGGTGAAATGGATGCTACAGATCGTCGTACAATTAAAGACGGAATGCTTCTCGCTAACAGCCTCACCATTGACGAGCAAGGTATAATCTGGACATATCTTTTAAGAAATTAAAGTCACGAACTGGTTGAAACAACAGAGCAATGAAAGCATAGGCCCCCTAAATGCAAAAATATGTAGCCATATAATAGTGTCCAAACGGGTTATGGGAGAGACGGTGCCACGAGGGGGGGGGGGGGCTATTCGTCCCTACACTGTAAAACTACTAAACACTTTTTATACCACTTTATGAACACTTGGACACGTTTCATATACACGTTAGGTGTTGAAAATTATAAACGCGTCAAAAAACATTTTTGTGAAGATCAAAACACTTATAAGTGTTTAGGTGTTCATTCAAATGTTTGTTTACGCGTTTGTGATATTCAACACCCAAACACTTACAAGTGTATATGAAATGTACTCGGGTGTTTATGACAGGAGCGGAGATTTCATGTGACGAGTTGGGTGGGGGAGGGGCGAAAACAACGAAAGTGAAATATTAATACTCTCCCGCGGGGGGAAACGCCCCGAAGAGACATTGTTAAAAAGCTGGAATTGTGAGTCCCCTTACCCGCATTATTAAAGTCTAATAGCCTATTTTCATCACATTTACCTTTTGAATATGTTTACCGATTACAAAATCTATCAAAAAGGCTAACAAAATCGAAAAAAAATATATATATCAAGTTTTAAAATCGAGGGGTGGAACGATACCCTCTCCCAGAAAAAAATCGACGGGGATACGTCTCCCCCCCCCCCCCCCCGAGATCGCCGCCCATGGTTTATGAAGTGTGCAGAAATAAACACGAACTTTTGATATCATATAGGTGATTCACGGGACTAAATTAAACGTGTTTATGACCCTAATAAACGTGTTGAAGTGTTTATAGAGTGTTACAGAAAAGTGTTTATAAAAGTGTTTAGCATTTTCAGAATGTAAGCGTTTTCGCCATAATACAGCTGTCAAAATTTGTTCGCATGAAAATGACAGCTCCAGATTTAATTTGCATAGAACGACCGTTGTTTTAGTCCACTTTTTTTCAAAGTTTTAACCATGGCTCGAAAGGCCCTTTCGAAATGTTATGATACAGCTGGTACATCGTTTGTATTTATCAAATTTATATATGAATTTTAGTCTTGGTAAATGTATTGTGATGTATTATTCTTTTGTAGTATCAAATCTGAGCGCCCCCCCCCCCCCAAAAAAAAAGAATGAGATTGTGCGTTATTAGGCAAAGTCTCCGTTGGTCAATTTGAAGTTTCTATAAAAGAAAATAGCAAGATCGGAAGCATTCTTCGGTTTTTGGATGGAATGATCCGAGAATCAAATACACTGTTCAAGCTTTCTACTGTGAAAAATTCAAATGTCAAATGTTTCCTCTGTGTCATACAATTACCGTAAGACTTTGCTGTCACAGGTAGATTTGTTATGTAGCTTTGCATGGTCTCAAAATATAATTTTTCTTCAAACTTGGTAGATTCATGCTTGCTTCCTTCCAGCTTTAAAGATTGTGTCAGGGATGTGCAAGTCAATTACTTCCCTTCATTATCAATACCAAACAGTAGTTTAGTACTTACAAATGGTGTGTTGAAAGTTTGAGATCCATACGTCATGAATTTGTTGTTTTATGAGAAAAACTAATAACGACATGTTACCAGAATGTTGCTCTTTCCGTGAGTTTCAATTTTGCTCAAACTGCGAATCGCGGTTATGTGTATCGTCGCAAGACCAGCGGAGCGCACTGATTGGTTAAACGGCTAACATCCGCACGACCTTTGGCTAACGCGTCGCGGATTTTTGAAAATTGCTTCTTGAGTAATTTGAAAAAGGATGAAGTTTAACGTCCAGATGTTTCACCCAAAACTCAATATTTTACCCAAGTCTCTATGAGAGGTGTTATTTAGTCCAAATGAATGACACAATCTTTAATATACACTCTAGTCAGTTTACATCATGTTTGAACTCCTCATTGGGTTCTTGAAGTACTTTCAGCTCCCAATCATATCACCGCCTTTTGTAGTGACGTCATACAAGGTAAATGCGTTCCCATAAGATTCTACGCCCAATACTACGTCATTTCATTTTTTTTTTACAAACTGTAAAATTGTAATGTCATTTTGGTGCCCTTTGATCACATTTTGACCCACTGTTTATGTGCAGCTTATTTTTGTTTCAAGCCTCGATTCGAAATCCTGTTACAGCTGTCAGAACGCATCCGACGCGCGTGTATACAGGGTGGTCTAGAAAGAACGCAAAACGTGTGATCAAAAATTTCTTCAGAAACATCAGCGAAATTGCATTGGTTTTTTTATTTCGTTAATTAGATCGTTCTTTTTCCAACAAAATGATACCATGATCATTGATTTTGTGTAAGGCGTTTGGATCCTGGGACCATTTTTCGGACGCAATGCCATTTCCTAAATTTCCTACTTTTTATCCAGAGATATCCAGAGATATCCGAGATATTCTTGCGTCATATCGCGCCACGGAATAAGCTCCACAGACAAACTGCAATGACAATGTGAGCGATATCTCACAATTGTCTCCCTAGTCAAAGCGAGAGTATTCCTGGGGTTTGTCTGCATAGCTTATTCTATCTTGCTGTGACGCAAGAATATCTCAGTGCTCCGAGAATCACTGGAGTTGAAAAAGTAGCAAATTTGGGAAATTACATTGTCTCAGAAAATGGCCTTAGGCCTATAGGATCCAAACGCCTTACTCTAAATCATTGATCATATATCATTTTCCTGAAAAAAAAGAATGTCTTAACAATTTTTAAAAAAATTACGTTTTGTCCAATGATATTGAGGAAATTAACGATCGCATGTGTTGCATTTTTTTCTAGGCCACCCTGTATAGCCCTAATATCAGTGGAAAGACAAAGCGCGACTCGGACAAAACATTACTAAATTTTGTTTTGAGATCCAGTCAATCTTAAAGAGAGCAGGGCATCGTGGTCTCGACTGACATGGTCTTAAAGTGATAAGCTAACATTGTGGAGCTTCAATTTAAAAAAAAATTGTCAAACTTTGATATCTGAGCTACATAGTAGTGTTTGAATGGACAAATAAACACCCTAGAATACAAAAGTTTGGAAATTTATGAGGCCACTGGCAAGATGTAAATGAATAAACAATTAATACTCGGGGCGAGTGGAAAATATCCTAGATCTACACACAGTAAGTATATGAGAGGAAATGAGCAGGTGAATCCGGTGACCTTACGATTTTCACTTTTTTAAGGCACTGAATAATCATTTGACATACAATTTTATCAGGGCTTTAATTTTAGACCTTATCAAAGACACTGGTAGCATGGGGAATCATGTAGCTCAGATTGTTTTTGTAACTGCAGTAAATGTTAGCCAGTGGCTTTAACTTTGGAAAATTTCGGGTCTAGAAAAAGGGAGGGGACCAAGTTGCGGGAGAGGGAGAGAGAGAAAGTTTTACTGCCATAGATCAGTAATAAACACGGGTTAACCGACATTTTATTTTCCAGCTCTCCGAATTTATTGGTCAAGGGAATTCGACGGAATCTTCACAGCCAAGTTGGATGGTAGTGACCAATATCGCCTCGTAAATGTGAGGTTTACACAATATGTCGCGCTAATGTCGGGATGGGTTCTCTGGGTACAGACCCAGAAATACAACGACGATTATATTTGTGCAAAGAGTCCATGGGATCTTGGAGGTAGAATGACATGTGCACAACTTGAGTTTCAGTTGGAATACCCTACACGTGCTGCAGCTGTCGTGGACGTCGGATCATAGTCACCTCAAGACGCCTCCAAAGTCGAAAACTACGCGGTATTTCGGAGCTGTACCGTGAAAGGTTAAAGGACAAGGGACATTGGAGACATACAATTTGCATAGCTTAGGGGAGGAGGCAATGTGGAAAGAAATCCTCAAACAATTATACCAGAGTAAAGTGTACTGTTTAGAGTGCCTGCTGTGAAAATTTCAACGTCAAACAACTCCTGTGTGTTGTACATTTTACAGTCCTGAACAAAAGTTTGGAATGTTTATTTCTTTGCGTAGCCCTGGTCTAAAGTGCAGATTTCTTACAAACAATGATCAATTACCCATGCAGAACATATCATTACTAAGTTCAAAAGAGTTTCACTTTCAATCAGGGGCAGCGCCAGGGTAAAATTTTAGGAGGGGCGAAATCCGTCGGGGAAACTTTTGCCTGCCAAACAATTTTTTTTTACTAGCCAAAATGCATGCCGAACAGCGTCCGACAAGCGGGGGCAGGCATGGCA
>JZLH01S0043777.1:14898-25145 GCA_001188425.1 Eucidaris tribuloides
TGCACTCATGGCCTCTAAATTATTTGCTTAAGCTTATGGCTGTTAGTTGCGCAAACCGGGTGCCTTTCTCCCTTTAATGAGTTGTTTTGAAGTGCAAGTTTTTGAGGACCCTCTCATTTTCTAGACATAATCAGAGACAGGGTGTCTTGGAATTAGACCGCGTTGGTGTTAACTGAGACCAATTGTTACACCGGCATCTACCTGCACACGCAATCATGCACAACATGCAGCGCGCACACACCACACCACACACACACACAAGATCCTCGAACTTTTCACGGAAGGAAAAAGTGCATCCATTTACACTGATTTATTTGCCATATTGACTCCTCAGACATGTTACATATCAGTTATTGTATGCTATCATAAGAGCTCGTCTTGTAAGGAGAGTGCTATAGCCGTTATGGAAGATCATGCATTCCGTAGCTCAGATTGACGAAAACTGAAAACTATTTGTTTTCATGAAGTAGCCTTTGAGAATTCATCTTTCCCAACACTACTAAAAGAAGCACTGAATGCAAGGCTGAGCCTTGGAGAAGTCATAACCTGTGTAGGCGTTGAATCGACTTAGTAAAGGTGAGGATTTGATCTGAAATTGGTAAGATGTTTGGTCCAAATAATATGAGGTAATGGGTATATCTATCCGAATTTCGAGTCGAAAATTAGCTGGAAAGGAAGGGCTGGGTTTCGCAAATCGCCTCTTTTGGTAAATTCCATGAGCTACTCCCTAAATCATTCTCGGATTAATTATGGAATGGATTTTATGATATCTTAATTTCCTTCTCCAATACTATCGAATAACGAAAATATTTCACAAGACAAGTGTGTCAAGTGTACTATATTCAAAAATATAAGCTGCAGTATGTGAAAGCATTTGAGATTTGCATGATATGATAACTATATAGTAAAAAAAATAAAAAATACTTTGAGCGGAATATAAAAAATATATATTTATTTTTTTTCCCCAAAATCCAAACCAAAGAAAAAAAATCGTGCCAAAAAAGCGAGTGATACTTGAAATAATTAAAAGACAACTACAGAAAACATGATAAATTTTTGATAAATGTTCATTGATCTATTAAAGTAACATCAAGAATAGTGTTTGTTAGCAAGTCTAATAAATCGCGCGTACCACCACTGACCTCAATGCAACAAGCTTAAAAACACAGCTAAAGCCCATTATAAAACACACAGGTTGAGTGAGTAAGAGAGTCACGGTAGCGCTACATAAAGCCCCAAAATTCTCTCAGAGTAAAGAGAATTTAAAGCTTAGAAGATAGTCATTGTTTCACGTGGGGTGAACAAAAATATTAATCGCGGTCACAGAACGTAAATTGCGCCGTTCCCGGGAAAATTGGCAACTTTAAAATGACTTTTTTAAAGGATATTCATCCGCATAATTATGAGTGCTATTTGCACTGTATATTCCCCTGTCAAAACAAAATAAATTGTTTAACACTAACGTCGGTTATAAAATCGCGTAAGCTAAAGATAAATTTAATGTATCTTATTTCCCGTTTTAAAACATATATATTAAAATATACAAAAAATAATAACCATAGACCTTTAAAAAACGCACTGTGATCCACCTAAGCGCACAGTAATCAGGCGGTGTGCTAATCACGACCACTGGCTGTCAGTGCCACCTCCTAAAGGGTCCAGGATCATATAGTAGAATTACAGAAATATAATAACGACAACAAATACAGCCGGAGGTAAACACAATAAAGAGTACAACAAAATAATTGAATAATCTACTTGAATGCTATGATTACACCATCTATATAGAGAAACTAATCACTGTAGATAAATAAAATGCTACCAGTATAAATTTGACAAAAAAGAAGTACTAAATTGAAGAGAATCTTGGGTCTGAGACCTATCCCAAATTCTAAACTCAAAGCATACCACCCCACGCAGACTCGCCCATAGTGTAAAGATCACAAGAGACAAACCAATATCGAGTTCATACGCTGAACGACGATTAGATTGAAGATGATTGTAATGGCCCGTGTTTTTAGATAAAGTGGACCATATTCCGAACGCACTGGAAGAACACACCTAATTAATGAAGATATAAAAAGATTAACTCTAAACAAATTTCCCCTTTCTCTATGCGCAAGGCAAAGTCTAATATGACGTAATAAACGATCAAGACCTTCAGTTTGTAGTTTGTAAAAATTCTATAACTTCAAAACCGAGGTGACATGGACGCTAGAAGCGCGAGCTCCCGTGAGGTATTCAAACCGTGAATTTGAAACAATAGATGGCCGCAACTGATATCACTCAGGTATTATGAAGGAATCGGCCATTAATGAGGTCTAAAATATTGGCTCGATTCCCTTAAAAAGCAAAAATTGTAATAAACAATTGTTTCAAGTGGTTAATAAAATCTGAGTCTACACGAATCCCTATGATTGACCTAGTTTTAAAAAATCTGAGGCTACAATCTATTCGCCTGGGTCAATTTATCCAGTGTCTCTGACTACGTCTAAAATGAAGCCGTAAAAAATTTGCAGTTTAAAAGAACGATCATTGATGCTTTAAAAAGGATAAATCAAAATTGAGTAGATGGTTCCATGTAAAAATCCAGGAAATTCCCAACTCAATCAGACTGCTGTGTTGCAGAATTCCTATTCCCGCCCTGAGTAATAATTATTGTTGCAGCCAATTAAATTGTATCTGCATCATATTGAACTAAATGACAGCAATAACTAGTCTAAAACTCCTTTAAATGTGTAGGGTGTTATTTGTCCATTAAACAGAGTTGAGAGGTAATCGTGAATGAGCACGAGAATTATGATCATGATAACGAGTATCTCAGATCTATATTTCACATACGGTTCTCGTCACACACAGTAGTATACAAATCGCGTCTAAGAATCAACCAAATAACCATGAGCAACAAGACCCAAAGAAGTAATCAGATCTCAAGATATCAAGCAGATCAAACTCATAGTTGAAACTCACATCGAAATTCCCATAAATTTCCGAACAAAACCTCACCCTTTGGTTCTAAAACACCCTATACTACCCCGTACCATTAACCAAAACCCTAATTTCCTGTCAAGTGCAGCCGTTTTTCTGAAACCCATCTCTTAATATTCAACCCGTTAATAGAGATAAGGTTATAACTAGACTGAAATCCCATAAAATGACATCAAATTTTAAGCTGTTGATCCTCTAAATGCGTTCTGCCAGACTTAACAAAATTTGTTATTCATATAGTAGGATGCAAGACCGTTTGAATTGCTCATCTCATTGGTTATATATCAATTATGAATTTACACTCGAAAGAGAAAACTATGCCTAGCTCTTTTTGACGAAAAATAAGTAATGACGTGCTCTGTACTTCTACCATTTTATAAGCTCGATGGGGCGGAGTAAAACGGACGTTAACTCTACAAATAGTTCGGCCCTGATTAACGAGGCAGATAGCAGATCAACTGAACAACCATCAACACGAGAATGTAAGCTGTCCTTTGTCGAATGTATACCAATGCATGACTACTGATTGCACGGGTCAATGGTGACAAAAACTACTGAGTATTGAGTGATCTCGTGAAAAAATAGTTAGGCGAGCTCACCACGCGCTGTTGCTGTGGATCAATGTTTCTACGCGTACCGCGGAACCACTGCCCCGGTGGTCTGGCCATAGTACAACCGCAAATTAGCATAGACATATTCGACGAGGGGATTCTGTGAATGAAATTAAGTCAATAAGGAAAGGTTCTGACCGGACGATTGTAACGGTGGACTGGATTGAACTTTACAAACACTAACAAAAGGTGTTTTTTCATCATGCAGTTAATTTTTTTTCAAACGACTTGTTTGGCGTAATATCCCACCAGCATTCATCTAGCTATGGAAATGATGCAGAAAGCTATATGGTTAGATAAAGAGAAGTGGGTAGCCAATTTTATGCGCATACGGTAATTTTGTACTTAATGTATGGATTACCAAAGTCTTCTGAGTTAATAAGAGCAGTAGCTAAATGTAAATGATGGCTTACAGCATTAGAAATGAAACATATAAGGGGGAATAAAGAGTTGGAAAACCATAAAATGTTTTGTGGCTGTGGACCTGTTGAAAAACGCACGCCGCGAGAGTTTGGGTCACCCGACAGCGGTCCAAAAGACAGTTGACACGTGAAAACACACTCGGGCAATTCGCAAAAGAGCCTTGCATCTTGCGCTGTGCTTCCCGCCTCGCCTACACAGGCAGTGTGCTGGGTAGTGTGACTCGCGGAATCACAGTTGTGTTGGTCGGCCATCACAGTGGGCCCGAATGGATCACCCACCACACAGCACACACACACACACCCACACACACACATTACAACATCACACACAACACACACACTCACACACTTGAAACCACACACATCACCACACACACACACCACAGCCATCACACACCACAACACACCCACACACACCAACACACACACACACAACACACACACCACACACACACCACACACACACAACAAATACAGCACACACACCAACCAAACACACCACACACACACACACATACACCACACACAAAACACACAAAACACACGTAATAGCACACACACTCTACACACACACACACACCTACGCGACGACACACACACCACATACGCAACACACCCTACAACATACACAAACACCTACACACAATCACACACACACACACACATCACACACACACACACACAACAACACACACACCACGGTTAGGATTATCGTGATATATCTACCTCACAGACCAACACCCATTTTTTTGTCGTCAAGTAAGAAAAGTTTGTTTATTTGTTACAACAACGTTGCCGAGCTCAATGGAACTCTATAACGGTTCTAATTTATAAATAATTCTTTGAACGTATGTATGATTATACAGTCATGGGACAAAGTTGGAATACTTTTTCTACAAATGCAGTTTCAGATCGATACAAGACAGGTTCTTGTCCTGAAGCTTAGAGCCGAAGCGCGGCCACAAAAGCCTTTTTAAAATGACGGGAATTTACCGTTTTTGATTAACTTCGCCCAATTATCTGTTGTTTGATTTTGTCTAGTAACAAACAAAATTGGCGACAAACAATGCTTTTTGTCGTCATCCGCCCCCTGTCCCTCCCCCCCCCCCGCTTGTCGCATCGCTGCTGGGCTTAGACAGTGGCTAGTAAAAAAAAGTGCACGGGCAAATTTTCCGACGGACTTTCGCCCCTCCAAAATATTACCACGTGGCGCCGCCCCTGATAAAGTTCATACTGAACTAAGTAATGATTTGCTCTGCGTAGGTAATTGACGCATTAATTTAAGAAATCTGCACTTAAACTAGAGCAGCTTTGCAAGAAATAAAAATATTCCAAATTTAGTCACTGACTGTATAAAGTTAAAGTATGATTGAGCTTAGCTTGCTAATTTTACTGTGCAAAGCCTGCTAAATTATAAATTAAAAATTCAAAACAGAAACTATTTTGATCAATATAACAAGTGAAATGTAAAGCTTTTGGAAAATAAAATGTATGAATTTTCTATTGGACTGCATAGCAGACTCGCCATAATTTCGGAGTATCTTATTGGCAGATGGAAAGTGCTCTCCACTCCAAAATGTGGCTTCCATCAACGCATGCGAGCTAATGCATCACGATGAGACCTAAATACACGATTATTTGCAGAACTCTCAGAAGTTTCAAATCAAGACAAATAAAAGGTAATGAATTGATTATGATTCAAGCATAATCAAGTTCTCTATTATCGTAATGTACAATGAAGCGTATCTATAGCTATAATATTTCACAGCAGATACGCAACTTTATTGTTTAGCCTGAGTGAATGATTTATATATAAATTACAGATTCAATGAAGTCCAAAATTATCATTAAATGAAAAAAATCATAAAAAGAATGCAGTCGTTATAGCCCCCCCCCCCATCATATCGTCTGAATAAGAAGTACATAGAAATGCAGATAAACATACATAAAGAAATAATGTTACATAATTCTTAACTGATTCTGTCTAGTTCCAAGGGGCGTCGATCCGATTGTTTCGATGGGAGCGGGGGGGGGCAAAACCGTGAAATAGCAATCGAAATATGTGCACGCTATGCAGCCCTAAGAATTAAATTGCGTATAGCATTTCATGCCAAGTTGATGGTTTTGTACTGCTATCCAGTGCTTTTTAAACATGCCTTATATTGAATATTTAGATATTTTAAAGTTGTCAAAATCATGGGTGCGGGGGCAAACGCATATGTTTACCCCACAATATTTCATTGGGTGGCGAACTGCCCCCTTGCCTCCCCAGCGATCGACCGCCCCTGGCTAGTTGCACATTCGATATCAACTTCAATCAAAACGGAAAAACTTAGTGTGAACCACTCATCAGTACTATACATTTTCAGACACTCGAACTATTCATTGCAATGTTTTCAACAATCTTACACATGTGAACGATTAATATAATTAACACGGCCTAATAATCTATACGTTCTACCCATTTCGCATAAAATTTTGGAATAAGTATTAAATTCCTAGAAAAAAAAAATAAGTGTAAAAGTTGATCATTAGATTTATGTTATTGATTGAGTTCTGTTCATCTCTGTTATTACAGATTCGAAATAACAAGTACATCGACATCATGATTATTAAATACTTTTGTACTGCATAATTATCAGATGACGCCTTACAGTCGATGAAATTTATCGCGTAAACGATGCGTTTATTACGTCTGCTGGAAACTTAATGTATTCGGAATCAAGAGGGAATGCATGTGAGGTTTTAATCGACTGCTTAATGCAAACAAATGTTATTCTGTACGCACACTCGTACGCAATCATATTACCTATCAAAATCTTTGCATTATTTACATGTAGGAAGAAATCAAATATTGTTTATTTCTTAAGTTACTCTCCCAGGATTTTGCAAAGAGAATTGCTCAGTTCTAATGATAAAGCTCATTCCATATTCTTGGCTTTATACCCTAAATATATGTACAGTTATTCGACACATTTTCTTTTTTCTTTCTTTCTATACTGTATTGATGCAATATACATATAAATCAAAACATGAATTGAACTAATCACGAACATTCACATGATTGAACAGTAGCAGCACTACTTTTGTATACAGTCCATGAAGCAGATAACGAAAACAATTGAATTAATATCAAATCTCCTTTTAAAATTACTGGTAATTTACCGCTTTTCTTAACCAGAATAGTTTAATGTCTTTAATACATATTAATTATCGATGCTATTAATTCCATCATGTTCACGATAGTAGAGGTTTCTTAACTAAGAAGTATCAATGGTCCTTAATACATTGATACAGCTTTTAAATTCCACGATAATAGAAGTTTTTTAATAATTACACTGACTGAACATAATATTTGAAAGAAGGGAGGACCAAAAGTTAAGAAAATTGCCACCTTTGGGTAATCTTTTCTCTTAATTTGAATGAAAACGCATTAATGCGATGTGCATTATGAAGACATTTAAACATAGAATGATCTGATCTGAACCGGCTATCAATAGTATTCAAATGTATTTTTCTTCATTTTTGTGCCTTGGTTTATATGGCTGGTAATAGATATTTATTTAATGTTTCGGTAATTAGGGCAGTAACATTTTATAGTCACGCAAGTACATAAAAAATACCAAGTTATAAGGCACTTCTACGCGCTTGAGACAACTTACTACTTACTACTATACTACTACTAACTGTAACACTACTACTTGCTACTACTATACTGTACTACTACTACTACTACTGCTACTATTACTACTCTACTACTTACTACTACTACTACTACACTACTGCACTACTACTACTGTACTACTACTGAACTACTACTGCGCTACTATTACTACACTACTACTACTACTACTACTACGTGCTTGTACTACTACTTTTTGCCTACTACATGATACTACTATACTACTACTACTTCTTACTGACTACTTCTCGACTCACTACTACTACTTAGCTCTACTACTAATACTACTACTACTACTACTACTACTACTACTATACACTACTACTGCTACTACTATACTACTACTACTACTCACTTCTTTATGATGATGATATGATGCTACTACTACTAATCAATAATAATGGCTGCTTCGATTATAAAGCCAACCTAATAATGTAAGAACATCACTCTAAACGGCTCACACTACATTACCCGTTCACTCATACGTAAGAATACTATGCACCTACTTACTCTTGGCTTACTGCAGTCATTTCAAATCGGACAGTTTCATCGACTTGCTACAAAATGGACGTCAAACACCACAAGCGGTTAACAGCTGTGTCCAGCTCTGCTCTGTCACAAGCTATCACGAAATCGAAGCGACAGAAAAGAATTAGAGATATTCACGACCCGTAAGTTGATTCTATTATTTGAAGATTTAAGTTCAACTAATTAGTCTATTAGAGCGGCTATAGAAACCGATTATATATTAAAAATATTTGGGAAGTTGCTAACCTATTCAAAAAGTAATCAATATCGTGCTTGGTAAAGGCAATTTTGTGGTTTCTATAGAAGTCAAGTATAAACATTATTAAAATCACTGACTATATTAAAATGCCATATCCAATGCAATGAAATAATTAATAGTACATTTGTTACAAGTGGATATATAATATCATAATTTTCCGATTTTGAAAAAAAAAACATTTTTAAAACACGATCTTACCAATTAAATAGATATGGAGTGTCAAATCGGATCTCTGAATGAAAATATTGCAACGGGGTAGAGCGAGCCGGAGCTTACAAATAATTCCTAAATTTTCCAATGAACTTTACTTTGTCAGACTGGAGGGTGAGCCACTAACTCTCTAAGGGATCCAACACAATCCTCCTTTTCTCACCCTTCTGTTTTCTCATTTTTACATATATTTTGCGCCCCTAAAAGGCATCCGGGGCACGAACGCCCTCTGCCACCCATTGATAGCCACACGACATAAAAATAACCGCTATAATGGTCCAATTATCTCTACCTCCCTCCTAAATGAATTTGATCTTTATGCCACTGTATTAATCATGAGACACCAACTTAAAAGAGAGAGTGTGGTGTGCTGCGTGTGCCGTGTGCGTGTGTAGCGTTTAGACGTTGTTGTGTGTGTGTTGTGTGTCGTGTGGTCGTGTATGTGGTGTGTGTGTGTGTGTGTGTGTGTGTGTGTGTGTGTGTGTGTGTGTGTGTGTGTGTGTGTGTGTGTGTGTGTTTTATTGCGTGGAAAGCTATCATTTTGTAGCTGATCAATATTCCTTTATGATCTTTAAACGACTCTCATAAATATAAAGGTGAATAAAGCTTGCAAGTTTGTGATGGTGAATTTAATTAAAATGCAATCACAGCGTGATTGAAACCAAACAGACGATAGGACGAAACAAACTAAACATGTCGCATTGCTGGGCAACTCTAATTCTTTCTCAACCGTTGCCGTTTAACCCGTACTTGCGTCAAAATCGTGCGAATTAAGTCTGTCTGAAAAGTATACATCCAAAGTCTTATTTTTTGATATGAAATTTATATAGCCGGCATCGGACAATGGTGCCTTAGTATCATTCGAAGTATTTCCCTTGTGACCTCACATTTCTCCGAATTGTACATTAATGCAATGGCTCGGTGTTCAGATTTCAAAAATTTGTAATCAAGCTGCCTTCCTTTGATGTCTCTGTTTTTATTTCTGATGTCTGTCACAATACATATACATATATTTGTATTTTTGATCCAACTCTTTGAGTTGCAATGTTGTGAAATAAAGACATCATAGCTTACAGTAATTTTAGTTCCTCCCCCCCCCCTTTAAAAAAATCAAATGTCTTTTTACTCCTTTTTGGAGGGACAAAGGGGGCTATTGCAGTTCTGTTTTGACACTAAACACATGTAACTCCATAATTATAACATCCCTCATTTTAATGCAGTGAATTTATCCTATCCATTACAAAGTACTTCTTGTCACTTCGGCAATAAGCGTAGAATATTGAGTGAATGGATCACTTTACATTTCCAGCTCTATTTTACTTTGTACTTTGTACAAGCATGACTGGTATATTTCTTCAAGAAACTCTCTACACGGTTTCAATTGCATCCTTTTCTACCATGTACCTTGAAAACTAATCTGTCCATCTCCGTCGATATCTGCTTCCTGCATCATGTCTTCTAGTTCTTCGTTCGTTAACTTGTGTCCAAGACTTATCACAACATCACGCAATTCGTCGATACTATACTCATGTTAAGACAAGAAAACG
>JZLH01S0043777.1:25722-35749 GCA_001188425.1 Eucidaris tribuloides
GAAAAATGGTTGAAAATTTTGACAGTTTTTAGCCAAATGAGGACTTTAACTAATCAAATTCTCATCACATATTGGTATTCGTTGGAATAGATATTATTAATATTTTCATTAGACACCACTGACGTAAAAATTCAAACATCTGTTCAGGAAATATATGCAGAAAACCAATAACATAGGAATTGGGGGTCAAATTAGAGGTCATTGACCTCTGACGTCACGTTCCACCACTCACGACACTCAAGAAATCACTTTTCAAATGTGTCAAGGGATGTTCTACGCAAATATCATAACAAGACACCTGGTCATTTTTGTCAAATAAATTCTTGGTATCTCTCGGACTATATGGACAACGACTCTCCTATCATGGATTCACCACTGCACACAGTGACTTTGTCCTTAAAAACTGCAGTGTCAAAAACAACACCAGTCGGTGTTGTGAGAGGACTACACCCTCAGGTGTTAGAAATAAACCATGGAGTTTGAATATAACACCAAGTATTGTTGTCGATATAACGAACAGAATGTGTTATAATAACAGCAATGGGTGTTGAACTAACACCTATCACAACACCGATTGATGTAATTGTTTTTGCAGTATAGCCTATTTCAGTATATGTTGAGTTAGAGTGTGCTTACAGCATTTGTAGACTGTTGCTTGAAATAGATCCTACTTAACCCCTTCACATTCTATTAAGGGACTTTCCGATAGGCCGAAGGTCTGATATACCAAAAACCCGATGGGCCGAGGTTCGACAGTATTACAGACGTATCCTTTTTTATTTCTCACAAAATAGGGTCAAAGTAGCGGCGTAACCACAAGGCGGTAAGCATATAGGGGTGGGGTTATCGTTCAAAACGAAGCGGCAAGCAAAACAAAAGTTCTCGTATTTTGACGGGAACCTCTTCCAGGGTTGCGTTTTCAACGGCAAAACACCAAATTTTATTTTCTAACCACATCTACGCTATGCTATCCATAGAATGCATAAATTTGGCTCTTTTAAACTGAATTTAGCGTGTAATGTGGCGTTGTTTTGAGAATCAAAAACCTGGCAACCCTGACCTCTTACAATTAAGCTCCAGAACGAATCAACAAGCAAAAGTCATTAGGTTCAGCTGTTACCATTTTCAATATTAAGAGAGTGTTTTCAGAAAAACGGGGTGTTTTTAACCAAAGGGAGGTTGTGGAAAATAAGATGAGTACAATTGAGTATTGTCTCTATATCGGATCTTCAGTCTATCGGGCTGTAACTTAAAGACGCTATAACACTGTGGAAGACCCGTTTGAAAAATTGTCGAACTTTGCTATCTGACATATCTGGCAGTGTTTGAATGGACAAATAAACACCCTACACAAAAGTTTGGACAGTTATGCTGTCACTAGTTCAATATGAGCAGATACAAATTGGCACATTAATTATTCTCAGCCGATAGGAAATTCTGCAACACAGCAGTCTATGGGGGAAACCTGGAATGGTCTCTCAATGATTTTCACTTTTTAAAGCACTCAATGATCGTTTTAAACTGCAATTTTTTACGGCTTCATTTTAGACCGTATCAGAGACACTGGTAACATGGGGAATCGTGTAGCTCAGATTTTTTAAACTGGTAACATAGGGAATCGTGTAGCTCAGATTTTTTAAACTGGAAACATTGTTATACAATGCTTTTAAGAATCAGCCAATATTTAGTCATTTAATGGCCGATTCCTTCATAATACCTGATGAAGCCGTTGCCATCTTTGTCAAACACGTTGAATACCTCACGGAGTTCGGCCTCTGTGTCCATGTCACCTCGGTTGGTCATTTCCACCACAAACTGATCGAAATTTATTACGTCATCTTGCTTTCCTGCATAAAAGACAAGTTTGGTTTTATCCATATTTCTCTTTTGGTTTCTGCCAGTGTTACGACCACTCTAGACCGGGCATACATCATCTTCATTATTGTCGTACAGTATGACTTCGATATTGGTTTGTCTCTGATGTCACTTGGCGGGGGGGTCGGTCTCAGTATCAGTATCTTTTTTTTTCAAGAGATTTAATTTATCTATTGTTTCTTCATAATAAGTTGTATCTAGTTTCAAGTAATTTTCAATTATTTTGTTGATATTGTGTTACATGATATATTTGTTGTTTATTATATTTTTTTAATTATACATATACATATTTTCCTGGACCCATGAAGTAACAGCGGGTCGTAAGTTTGACACCGCTGATACTAGGTTTATCAGCCGTTTTTAAACTCTGTATTATTTCTTATATATAATGTTTTAAAAACGGAAAAATAAATCTTTACTATTACTATACGGAGTTAAACCGACTTTGGAAAACAAAATTGTTTGAAAGATATTATACTTCAATGATCATAATTATGGAATACTTTAAAACATTTTAAAAGTTGCATTTTTCCCTAAACGTACGTTCTTGGCGGATTAATATTGTTCACCAAGTGAAACAATTATATTCTAGTATTTCAGGAATTTTGACGTTTTTTGTAGCGTCCCGACTCGACCTAAAACCTGTGTTTATAAATGGCCAGACAGATCTGTTTTGTTGTTGTGAGTACGTTCGGTGGTTACGCGCAGTTATTAGACTTGATAACAAACCTTTCTGATTGTTAATTTATATGATCATGACATGTTTATCAAAATTTATCCAGTTCTGTGTCTGTTTTTTTTTATTCAATTTAATTTATGCTGTTTTTCCGATTTTGAGTGGATTTTAAAAAAAAATAAATATATAATTGTGTATTGCGTCAAAGTATTTATTTTTTACTTTAGTCATGCTATGAATCTAAAATTGCTTAATACTTGGTTTTTGCTGAATAAAACTTGTCTTGAAAATTTTCGACGATATTAGGAGAGAAATTAAGTATCTACAAAAATATTCACATTATGAGCAGGAGTGTATGGGAAACCGGGATGGAAACCGTCAGTTATGACTCGAAATTCGATGAGATATACCCATTACCAATTTATTGACCAAATCTTAAACAAATTTCAGATCAAAATCTGTCACCTTACTAAATCCATTCCCAACAGGTTTACTCTAGAAATCAGACTGATTCAGCTGCTTTATGTGAAATGATTTAAAGCTGCATTGAAACAATTGTTTCAGTTTTCATCAATCTGAGTAATGAATGATCCTCATTGTGCCCGTCTCTGTTATGTCTAGAAATGAAGTCTTCAAAAACTTGCACTTCAAAACAATCATTAAGTGCTTTTTTACAAAACTGAAAATCAATGAACGCCATTTTAAATGTACCCCTTATTATATATTGCTCTGTTCCGAGAATAGTCAAAATGACATTGTGCGATATTTATTTGGTAGATACTTAGGTATGATAGCATAAATGTTTACAATTTATGTTTCCTAGAGTGTTGTCCATTCAATCTTCATGATAGAGACCATCAAAGTTTGCGCAATTTTTTTTATGGGGCTTCAGAATGTATAAATAAAGTTATAGACAAAAAGGAGGAGGCACGAGTCACGAGTGAAAGAAAGGAATAAAGGAGTTAAATGAAAAATTGAATAAAACAAATTTGATTTTCACCGCTATCAAACATTAATATAACTTACCACAGGCCTTATTACGTCAGTTGAAGTACAAGTTGCAACCCATCCCTTTAAACGAAATTTAGCCGAATGAATGAATGTTGACTAAGTCTTTTATTGCGTGTGTACTACTCAGTATATTTCACAAGTAACATTTGATTCAGATTTCTTCGTGATTGGTTTGTTTTGGTTTTCATTATTCATTATTACATGTAGATCGGCCATCAACATTTTAAGTCATGTGTTGCAGGTTGAACATTCTTCACATAGTTTGTGGAACAATCTCCATTATGAGTGAATATTACAATTTGTATATCGTGTAGTAGATGCTTACTTAATATCTTTTTGATACATTAACTTTAACCAGTCCACTTCTTTTCTTTATAGACTGAGTTTTACAGTACACTAGATGTATCGTTGATATTTGTAGGACAATTGCCCCGTGTACAACTTATAAAAGAAATTAACATTCACTTTATGAATGATATCTTGCAATTTCGGTCATGGATCGGATGTTGCTGCCAGATGATTATGAAACCTTGCAAGCCACAATAGAGATTCGACCTTTCCGTCCCTATCAATGAGGCGAAATGATTTTCCATTCTGTGAGTGAAAACAAACGGGTTAAATATAATTTACGGATTAATAGTATAATTCTATTTATAAGAGTGGAACTGAAAAAGTGTGTTAAATTCTTTTCCTAATATTTAAATGGGAAACTGGAGAGATTTGAAGAAGTCCTAATTAAGGCACAATTGTTTTCAGAATCAAAATGTTACTGTTTCAAAGTCTGCGCCTATAAAAAATTGATAATTGATGAATGATAGTTGATTGGTAGTGGTGGTGGTGTGTAGTGAGGTGATGATGATAATAATAATGATTGTTCATGAATATGATCACGATTCTCATGATATGAATGATTATGAAGATGACTGTGATAGTGTGTGAAGTCCACTTGAAAACAATTTTAATCATTCTTTTCCTTTCTTCGCCTTACTAAAATTGCATCCGCTTTGCAACACTTTCATAAATTTAAGTACGCCGAATTACCTCTATTGTGGGTGTTTACACTGTGTTTAATAATCAATGATTATATGTACGTGGACCCTCTCTAAACCTTTCTTATATTTTGCTGCCACCACATCGTTTATAGAGTATAGGACCTCTCGACGACAAGCTATGATGCACTTTGATTATAAGTCAACAACAACGGGACGTGGATACTAATTAATTGACAGTCCTTTAAACCCGTTATAATATCTTAACCAATGACGGAAGGACATTAGCTTTAATATAAGACTGACATAAACACGACCGCTGACTGATTTTTGCTGCACCTCTTGTATTCTCCCTGCCATTTCGCGGCAACATGCCACACGTGAATTGACCTGCCTACATGACACAACTGCCATCGTATGTACCCAGGACCAGGGTATATGGCCATTCTTCTGGGGGCCCGGGACACCAATTGCCTCCCAGGTGAATATAAATCGAATTATTGGTAAGTTAATACTTTCTATTCATCAATCCAATCATTCATGACCAAGCAACAACAAACACCACATCATCTTAGCACACTCGGCAGCATTGCAATTCAGTAATGAACGTTAACAAAAGCACATGCACACGGCGGACAATGTGAACTCTCGGCTCGAGTCACAATTGCCTCTGAACATGCCAAAAATTCACCACACGGCAATGTTCGCCACAACGTCAATTACCAGGCAATTTGAGTACCATTGTGCTCAACAGTCAGCCAGTCATTTCGTCGTACTGAAAACTGTACTCCACGTCTTCCCCCCTTCAAACCATTTGTCTTCACAAGTAGCGTAGTAACATTTTATTTTCATCGAGGTGTTTGATGACTGGGACGTCATGTTCGATAAACGAACTTTCAACTTTTGACAGGTGGGATTTTGCATTGCCCGTTTCTTACTGAACTACGATAAGTAAGTTGAACACAACTTAAACCCAACAACCATTCACTGACCACAGACAGCTTACATGTAAATCTACTGTTGCAACAGGCAAATATTACATGCTGCTTTGGGACTGAATTAACATTTAACGTGAACTTCTTATTAACAATTAATACAATAAATTCAAAAGCATAAATCAACAACTCTCACTCGTCAATTCAATGGATATTGGTATAAATCATATTTACATTTCTACATTTGTTCATAACGGTAATTACTGTACACTATACTTGTTTCAAACTGCCTACAGTATTACCGTTATGACAATGTATAAATGTAAATAGATTATGCCACTCAATATCCAGTTGAATTGACGAGTGAGAGTTGTGATTTATGCTTTTGAATTTTATGGTATTATTGTTAATAAAGTTCAAAAGCATAAATCACACTTCACTTCGTCAATTAACTGATATTGGTGCATTAAAATCTATTTACATTTTACATTGTCATAACGGTAATTTACTGTACACTATTACTTGTTAACTGTACAATGGCAATTTGACCAACTGTCCTCTGCAATTTGCCTGGACTAGTATACGCCGTGCAATTTGTCTACCTTACACTTTGCTCTGTATTTAATTTAAGCTCAACAAATTTGTAATTACTTAGCGGTGGTAAGGTCTACTGTTTTTCACGACTATGTTAAGGATCTAGCTACACGTACTACACATTTATTTCTATTTGCCTAAATAATGAGTATTTAAATACGTCAAGTCGTCAACTATCGTCCTGTCAAAACTACTGCTTTATAGGTTCACTGACTCTGGCTGCGTGCACGAGGAATTAATTTAGTTTATTAAAAATTTACATGGCGAGTGTGAAATATGGCTTATAAACTGCGACCTCAAAATGACACAGTGGTCCGTTCCACATATTTTATTTTCAGATTAGATGGACCTTCATCAGGTACGCGACTTACATAAGCTAATTCTTTCGGAACAGCCGCGCTGTCGTAGTGTTCTCTTTTCATAAATAACCATGTCAACCAAACCAAACTAGGCGGCAAGTTGCTTTTCCTTGTCCTAATATATCATAACCACTCCCCCGCGGAATTTTTAATCACAAGCGCGCGCAACCAATCCTAATGTACAAGACATCATCACATTGTCGGTGGATGTAATAACTTCGCTCATTGTGCATATTTCTAGCATCGAGCTTTGAATTCCTGAGCAATACACTATAAAGATATATTAGAAGTTATCTGTTTCAGCCACAGGCAAGTCGACTTTACCCTAAGCTCGTCCTAGACCTGTCTGTAGTAGACCTGACTCGCATCTGAATAATGTTCAAAGCTCACAATACAATAAAAAAAAAAACTGTCTTAGCTTTTATGAAATTACGATATTGAATTAGTGTACTATTTATTAGATTTACAATATATCTTAGACATACATTAGTATGAAAGGACAAGTGCTGAGTGAGCTTCCCAAGACAAGGGGAGGGGGTAAGATTGAATTGACATCCAACTTTGTCGATGCATGGTGTCTTTGTCAGCGACAACAGTTCGGCGGACGACCGACCATAATAAACTTTTGTCGTACGGGGTCCTTTTTTATAACAGGACAACAGTTCAGGCAACCGACGACACGTTGACTTTGTTGCGCAGAGTCGTCCTTTTGTCAGGCTCGTTCGAGCAGAGACTGACATTAAACTTATGTAGTACGGGTGTCCTTGCTCAGGTACGTTCGCCGGTGGCACGACGACCATTCACCTTGTGTGGGTGATTGTTCCTTGCTAGACTTCGTTCGGGGACGACGACCATTTGACGTGACGTTCCTTATTCAGGATTGTCATTGACTAGTTTGAATTGTCTGCAAATTACATGTTGACGAGGGATTAGGGGGGGGGGTTGTATGGCGATAACAAGTACAAACACTTCGTCACAGGTCAACTTAGACTCTACTTACTTTTACCGTCATTAATTGTTACATATTACTGTACAGCAAGTTTACGTGCTACCACAACCATTGTTCATTCTAATATGAAACGTCAGATGATCTTTGTTTGGTTAAAAACTGAAACTAATTTAATTTTGAATCAATACCAAAAACATGTATTCCAATTTTTTTCTATTTTACAAATACACTGATATTGATCATGTTTCATTGTATGTTATGTGGTTACCAAACATTGAGGCAAATATCATTGTAAACTACGAGGTAATTAAACACTTAGTTACAGTGATGAGGCATCTTAATCAGAAATTAATTTACCATGTGGCTTAACACGGGCCAAACTTGCAAGGCACTTTAAATGCGACAAATTATTAAACAGCCTTCATATACCAGGCAAAACCATTGAGCACACTTTTATACTGAGATAAACTACTGGGCACGCACTTAGCCTAATATGGTTAAAATGCGGCAAAGAGGCTCATGCGTATAATGCGTAATTGTAAACGTAATCTAGACTCTAGTAATTAATGTTTCATGGTTAAAATTTAATATTGAATTTCGATGTAACACGTCAATGACATGGTATCTCTGTCTGAACCGTCAATCTCAATGTGTAGATAGAGTTGTTGCGGGCTGAGACAAATGAGTCTGAATTATTAAGGACTAAGTCTTAGGGGTATCAATTGGATGCCAGGAAGACCCAATTGGAACAAGACTCTACTTTCCCTGGTAACAGTTATACCCCCCCGCCGGTGAGATAGGCTACAGTTGGTCAGGTCTATTTAGCCAGGCCAAATCATCATACAACAGTTTGCTCAATTTGGATAATACCTTGCGCATGACTTAGCCCAGGCTGGTGGGAGATGCATCCTCATTCTAGCAAAATTACACTCAAACAAAAGAGAAGTTACAGAGGCTTATTCATCTTTATGTTTGGAAATTTATGTCAAGTAATTGATGAAAACCGAGGCAACATTGGTGAGTCAAACATTGACTATTTATATGTGTCATCGTTCTTATTTGATGTTAACTTGTTAGTATTTATCTAAGTGTAAGTATGAGATTATCAGTAAAGTATGGAAAGTTTCCACCGAGAACATGAGAAAGTTGCGGTAGTTGTGTGCACGGCAACGGTCAGTGCACTCTGTGTGTGTAAAATTTATGGCCTGCATACGTGTATGTAGGTGTATTACTCTCGGACGGAGTTGAGAGACGAGAAGGAGAATCGACAGTTCAGTGTTTCCTTTATTGCCTAAGTTAGGGTTGTACTGGATATTTGTAGATGTGAATAGTAGAATACACTGTTATGTTCACTGTGAATAAGTTCCATATTATATACTCAATGGTTTTAAAAGTTAGTAATAAGAATCTCAAGTAGTATTGTTCTTGTTACTATTCTGCTAAACCTAATGTCTATGTAGTGTATGTGTGTGTAGTGAAATTAGGTATTCGAGAAAGTAGTCACACAGGGTAGCGTTCGACTTGTTTGCTCGGTGCACTTACGCCGTGGCTAGAATGGACTAGAAAGATACGTTTATATGGAACGGTCTCTCGTAAGTGAGGGTTTGTTACACAGTCGTTGATTGGAATTAAAGTTAGTATCGGTTTAGGTGATATTTATTTCGGATTAGAGCCACTTAGATTAAGGTGATATAGTTAATTGTAAGTACATTTTATACATTATATGCTCGATATTTCGGACATGTACCACGCCTGTGAACTATGTCATTAACTTGTATTGATAATTAAGTAAGTTCGTGAGTTAAATATTTACGCCGCATTATTGGGTGAATTGTAAAACAATTACGTTACGTGACAAGATGTTGTATAGTGTTATGTATTTATCAGGTGAACTTGCATCGTTATGTATTGTTTTACCTTATTGCATTTCAGCGAACCACTCACTCCACTCACTTCCACTTCACTCACTACATAAAACCATGTAGGGCCGTTATGTTTCACGTTTACACGATATTACGTTTGTTCCTAAGTTGTATGTCATTTATGCATGATGATGTTTGTTCAAGCAATGAATTTGCAGCATTCATTGAGCTGTTCCATGGGAATATTGTATACGCCACTTATACTTATTAACGTTACGACGATTAAACGGATTTGGAACTGCACTTATTTGTGAATGTTTGTTTATTAAAGGATGTGAGTTCGAAAATCAACTCCTGTAGCTTGTTTACGTTGAGAGTAATTGTTCGCATTATGGACTACTAGTTTGCGATCTGTGTTCATCTAGCTTTGTGATTCTTGATTCATGCAGTTCGCAGTTGTAGTGTTTATTCATGAGTAAAGTGGAACTGAATTGCAATATTGACAAACCAACGGAGCGACTTCACAAACTGGAACGACCAGGTGATGATGATGTCAGACCTCAAATCACATCGTGCCCTGCTTATGCTGCAGCCTTACAAGAAGGTTCAAGGAACTGGAAAAGTGTAATGTTAAGCCATTGTGACAATTATAGGCCGTGTAAGTAAGCTTGGGCAGTAGATGATAACCTTCATCTATAAGGAACGCTTCAATGGGGTATCATGCATGATAATGGCCATGAGCTGAATCTGCGACGTGGCAGCGAATTATTTCTCTCA
>JZLH01S0043778.1:4093-18909 GCA_001188425.1 Eucidaris tribuloides
CAGTCAAAAAGAGGAAGTGCAGTTCGCACTAAGAAATACGTTTCCTGGCCATAATTCCTTTTTGTGATCGTGAGACGGATAATTTTGTTATCATCACAATTACAGTAACATTGCAAAGGGACTAATAAAACAAAAATCACACAGATTACCTTTCAATTAGGTGGTTTCCGACGACAAACTGTCTTCCGAATTCGTTCCAACGTTTTCCACAGCTACTTCCGCAATTGGAATGGTGCAATATGATAGAGATACCAGTACACGGAATGAGTGAACACTTTAGTAAAAAGAAACTACACCAGTCTGTTAGTGTTGTTTTGGGGAGTGGCGTGTCGAGTGACTGTTTTGCTTTACAATTTTTTATCGACGTTTTCCATTGAGCACTGAAAAGGAGGACAATCACCAAAAACAAGGAATTTCACAGAAAATCGGTTTTATAAAGCGATAAATAAGAATTAAACACAAAAACTGTATTCTCGAGTAACTAGATCAAAGTTTGAGAAATATTATTGCGACTATACAAATTTATACAGAACGTGACATGAAAAATGTCAGAAATTATATTTTCAAACAAGACTCCTCATCAAAAAGATACAGAAATTCAAAAATTTAGTGAGAGCAAATCTACTGATAATACTTTATCAACAGATACCGCGAATGCTTTCTTATTTTCTTCTTCTTTTTTCCGTATTTCTTCTTTTCTTTTCTGTCTTTTTTCTTCTCCCTTTCCCCCTTTTTAATAATGGGAACATGACACCTGCTGACGGGTAAAAATATTATGTGGGATAGGTAGTGCATGTATTCTTCGTTGTGTATCCACTATAAATTGTTGTTTAATTACTGTACAGGATCAGAGATACCAAGATTCATCTTTTAATTCGATTCCCCATTCATTTCGTGAATTTGTGATGCCTGCGTGTATGCCAGTTATATTATTTCCTGTCAGGGGCGGCGGAACGTATTTTCGTTTGGGGGGTAAAACCAAAAAGGGCACTTATAAATTATGTCAAAAGGGGAATTGGGCGCATGCAGATATTTTCACCATCAGATTAGGTTTCTGCCTGAAGTTGCTGTTTTTTGCGGCAATGTAACTTGAACAAAACCTTTTTGAAGTGGGTTCTGATTATTAAAACATGAAGTTTATACAGTTGTAAAACTCTCTTTGTGGTCTATTCTGGCGCTAATTATACAGCTCTGATTTTTGTCGTATTTTAAAAAGATGCAGAACATCTGTTTAAATCAAACTTTTCTGCTTGAAGTAGCTGTTTCTTCGCGTTAATGTAACTTGAGCAAAATCTTTTTGAAGGGGATTTCTGACCATTAAAACATGAAATATATCTCCTCCGCGAGCGAGCAATTTGGGAAAATGTTGAAATTTTAAGTTGTGGTCCATTCTGGCGCTAATTACAACTCAAAATTTTTAGCAGTGTGTTAAAAAGATGAAGAGCATATAGATCAAACGGATCCATAAGAATCAATGAGCAAACACTTTAGGGAGGGCAGAGATGATAAAACACGTAGTTTCAGTAATGATGCACATTGCGAATACGCAAAGTTCTGCAACTTAAAGCTCAGTGACATGATTGGGGGAAATAAAAATGCCTTTAAAACCAAACTGGTTGAAAGATAAACCAAATACACCGGCTGGAGTGGATTTCCTGGCTGGAAGGATTTAGTATCAAGCATGAACAGGCCGGCACTTTGATTTTATCGGGGCACGATAGATATAATCCCATTGAAGGCTACACTACAAATTTGTCTGTTACAAGGCATACTGATGGACATTATTTTAAAATGAGTCAACACGTGACTACAAAATTTTCACAGTAGAATCCCTGCATAGTTTACTTGATTCTAGAATAGTTTTTACCCCTAGTTGAGGACTACCCCCAATTATGTGATTTACCTTTAAAGAAAAGGGGGCAAAGGGGACCGTTGGAAAGTTCCCTCACGACAGACACATTTTTATAGCTTGAAGAGCACATAAACTAGAGTCACGGTTTTCAAGGAAAAATATAGAGAGGGCCCAATTTTTGTCACCCCCGAGGGCACTAAAGTGAGAGGTCAAATGCCCCTTTTAGGCACATGTGCCTCTTCGGTGACAGTATAACAGACAATCACCTTCAGTGATGAATGTGCTTATTTCAAAAAAGGTTCCACTTCATTCAATATGGGTACACACCAAAAGAAGGCACATTTAAATCAGAAAAATTACGTTATTTGCTTTTAAGTGAAATGGGTATAGTGGGGCAAACACTGTAGGAGGGCCTAATTTTACTACCCCATGAGGGCATTAAGATGAGATGTAATGCCCTTTTCTGCACAAACTGTTCATTGAACATAATTTACCCTATTTTATCTTCTCTGTTACTTACTGCAGTATGAACGTACCCTGTCAGGGGCAAACAAGAAAGAAAATGAATGAAACATGAACAAAATATAAGAATAAAAGAGAATCACCTTCATCGACAAAAATGAGAAGATTAAAAGAGTCACTTCACAAAGGGCACATTTCATTTTGAAAAGAGGGCATTTTTTCCTATTCGAATTTACTGTTATTTTTTTGTGGGGATTGCTCCCTTTTATGTTGCACTGATAAATTGTTTTATTCCCTTTTAAATGTATGAATTTATCGGAAGTTAGAGTAAATATATACTTTTGAATTTTAATACGCTTGGCGTGTTGCTGACGCATTTTGTACCAAAATCAGTAACTTTTCAATTGTTATTATTTAGGCAGATTATTTTCTGCATGTATTCAAGGCAATGTTTCATGGTTTTTTTTTTCACAATATATATATACAGATTTAATTTACACATTATTCACATAATCGAACAATAATAAATAAATAAATTACATATATTATTCGTACGATGTGATTTACTTTCATGAACTGTGCATAATAAAAAATAAATAATAAATGGATGATAACTCCATGCCGCCATTTTAAATTGGACTTGAAAAAGACGGACGACCAAAATAAATAACTATTACAACTTGTCATTTTGATACGAGTATCGATGGGCCCTAAATCCAGTTTCGGACTATTAATTTTGACGGTGATTGAAACCAGATGGAAATGGGAGGGGTTGTCGGGTTGCTGGTGCCTAGTGCTTGCTAGTCGGAATGACGGCGCGTGAAGGTGATGGCCAACTTTTACCCTTACAGGATAATAATTTAATAAATGCGTGGGAGTAAAGGGAAACGGGTAAAGGAAAGCAGTGCATGCTATTAAGAGGATGTTGATAGGTGTTGTGTATCGTTAGTTAGCGTCTAATGTATAGTCACGGTACAATATTGTAATGTGTCAGAAACTAATTATTGCTATCAGAATAAGAAGTATGGCAATGATTTTATTTATTACACTTCGGCATAGAAGAGGAGTCATAGTCTGGGAGCTAGCTACTTCTCAATTTACCCCATCGCACCCAAAAGATTTGACCCCTCAAAATTACTTAGACTATCTATGTGATTGAAAAAAGATTTGTCAGCTGGACCCCATCGGCTGGGTTTGGTCCCTAGACCGAATTTAAGGGGGTTCATTTACCTAGTCCCACACATAGATAAGTGGGTATGTTTGGCGTCTTCGTGACCTGAAGGCCTATACTGCATGCGTGCGACGCGGTGCGCATTTTGTCTGTATACAGGCGCGTAATTTCATTTCATTGCGCAATTTTATGTATTACTAGTAACATCGTTGATACGCACGCGGCGCATAGAACCAGACCAAAACGCGCACGGCGTCGCACGCATAGAGGTCAGTGTGCAGTATACAGGTCACGAGACGCCAAACATACCCACTTATCTATGTGTGGACTAGGTAAATGAACCCCCTTAAATTCGGTTAGGACCAAACCCAGCCGATGGGTCCACTGACAAATCTTTTTCAATCACATAGATAGTCTAGTAATTTTGAGGGGTCAAATCTTTTGGGTGGGCGATGGGTTAAATTGAGAAGTAGTAGCTCTCGCCCTATCATAACTAAATTCGCTTATGAAACTGCACGGATTTACATTAGAAGGCTATTTTCATAATCTGAGATTCTATATAAAGTTGTGAAATATGCATTTGTGGATATGAATTAATTTAATAAATAACTTCACAGAAATATTCATAACAGATTGATAAAAGTTGTTGTTGTTGTTGTTGTTGATGTTGTTGTTATTGTTATTGTTATTATTATTATTATTGTTGTCGTCGTCGTCCATTCAGATATCGTCGGTATAGAACCAGAAGGGCGTTAATACAAAATACATTGACAACCAGAAGGGCGTTAATGCCATTGACTTTGTACAGTGATAATGCCCTTCTGGTTCTCAACATGTTCTGCATTAACGCCATTCTGGTTCTATACCGACGATATATAAGTATTTTCGCCGAAAGCACATTTTAATCTATTGTGTGTGCGTGTGTGTGTGTGTGTGTGTGTGTGTGTGTGTGTGTGTGTGTGTGTGTGTGTGTGTGTGTGTGTGTGTGTGTGTGTGTGTGTGTGTGTGTGTGTGTGTGTGTGTGTGTGTGTGTGTGTGTGTGTGTGTGTGTGTGTGTGTGTGTGTGTGTGTGTGTGTGTGTGTGTGTGTGTGTGTGTGTTTGATAGGAGGAAGTCCTCAACTTGAGGTGAAACTGTTCTAGGATCAAGTAAACTCAACAAGGATTCTGCTGTAAAGGTTGGCTAATTGTAAAAGAACTACCATAATTATCTGTTGTGGCTAGCAAATATGTTGTGTAGCTTTCGATGGGATTTATATCTATCGGAGCAAGAAAGAAATTAAATACTCGTATGTTCGTACCTGGTTCTCCTTCATAAAGTAAACAAATGAAAGACAAATCTCTCCAGCTGGGAGATCCACTCCAGTGGTTGGTATATGTTTTAGCTTATTTGATTCTTGAGGCAATTTCAAATGTTCCCAATCATGTCATAAGCTTTTAATTATTGTTTACGTGAGATGACAGAATAACATATTCTTAATCGAAATAACAGGTCTTGTATCTGAACACAGCGTATTAATTTTGATGAATTATCCTATAGATATTCACAGCGCGTGTCCTGTTTGGGCCCTCTGATCACTTTGATCTTTTATGTACAAGATGGCGCTATTGTACGTGGCAAACACAGATATACAATCACTGATCAGTGTATACAATACAATATCTGTGTTGGCAAACATATACGTAACAATAATAATTTAAATTATATCGTTACGTCTGTGTTGTGAAAACGGGTAGGCATCGGAGTCGGAAAAATCATAATCGATCAAATTATTGATTAAAAAAGAAGTAGATCAAAAGAAAAAACATTGGTGGGCTGTCTTATTTTGCTAGTGCCAAAGTATGTATAACGAATGATATTTGGTGCAGTTAAGGAGTGGATGAAAAATGTTCGACAAACCGATGTTAGTGGACATAATAATGACAACAAAAAGTGACTCCCTTTTTTCAAAATATTATAACCTTTTAACGAAACGAGTTCGAGCAAAATAATGAGACTGCACCCATTTACTAACTTCTGTTCGAAAATAATTATGATTGATTCATGTATGAGTGAGCATGCATTAAAGGCAAAATTGTTACTTTTCAAAAGTCATAGGAGTCATTTTATAAAGCGACGCCTTATAAAAAAATGGTTTGTCATAATTTCAATGAACACGATTAAATAATTATATGTCCGTAATTTCAGTGTATACACCCAAAGAAAAACAAAGTTCTTAAAATGGGCCCCATTTTGCCACAATATAGCAGCATCATTTTATGGTGCGAGTTAGCACCATTTTGCCATTGAAAGGGTTCTCATTGTCATCATTATGCCTGAATTGATGGCACGGCGGATATACCTCCATAAATGGCGTTACAAAAATGATGCCGCTAATTGTGACAAATAGTTGTAAAGGGGACCTTTCAAGAACCTGTTTTTCTTAGTAAAGTGTATCACTGGAATGACACGTTACAGAATGTTACAATTATTTCATTTCTTTTATGTTTTTAAATGTATATTTGACGAATTAAATAATACGAGCTACATGTATGCTCACTGAGAGCGCAAGTACCTCCGCCAATTTTACAATTTCTTTTCCCCACCCTATATATTTGCCTAAAGTAAGCGTAAATCACGTACAGGTCGCACAGCACCTTTCCGTCGTCCCATAAAAACTTATGTTAAATAGAGCAACTTCCAAAACGCCTTATTCAAAGTTTAAAGTTTATTTCCACATGATTCAAAACATTGTAAAATAATGTAATTAAAAACAAATCATACAATTCAAAATTATTACACATAACAAAAACAAAGGACTAAAATATACGAACAAAAAAAATTATAATACAAGACCATGTGGTGGGATCAACAAAAGTCACTGGTTGACCTATTGTAATGTTGATTCCAGATATAATTGTAAAGCATGTGGTACGTTAAAGGGCAACTCCAGGCCAACAGCAAGCCACCTCCAACGGCAGCAGAAAGATCAGTGTTGACACACCGGTGAAAGCTAATCGAATCGTAGATTTTTTTTTCAAATCGAAGGAGATGAAGGGAAATTTTCAAACAAACAACATGATTTGCCATGTTTTCCAGCTCTAAAAAAAGTTAAGAGCCTTGATACAAACCTGATCACACATCTCCTTAGCTATGACGCTAAAAAATAGCAAGCTTCCACAGTCAATAAAAATCCATTAAAAATACACAAAAAAAACCTAATTCTGATACGATTTTAGGTGCTCTACAAGCCACAGACTTCAGATGTTATATATAGATTACTACAACAAAACATGACCAGTTAACCATTTTCTGATTTTTGATGAATTTTTTCTTGATTTATACTATGACATCATCTGCATTCCCGCTACGCCTTTTGCGGGTTTAATTAGTGCTGTGGAGCCTATACGGCCTCAAACAATTGGAGCGTTCGATCACTTTCGAAGATGGACGACGATGG
The DNA here is from genome assembly GCA_001188425.1 of Eucidaris tribuloides. Taxonomy (NCBI): domain Eukaryota; kingdom Metazoa; phylum Echinodermata; class Echinoidea; order Cidaroida; family Cidaridae; genus Eucidaris; species Eucidaris tribuloides. The sequence continues at coordinate 11,017 of JZLH01S0043778.1, forward strand.
AAAATTTTCGACGCGAACATAAGCTATGTGGCTTCTCTTTTTGTGATCTGGTTGACCTTGAACACTGAAAATTGTGCATTTTGTGCCTGTTAGACAACTGACAAACACGCAAACAAACAAACAGACACACAGACAAACAATTCTGATCACAATTATCCTCCAACTTCGTTGGTGGAGGTAATAATAAATATACTGAAATGTATTCGCTGGACAGTTGCTTGGTATACGCCATGTGTGCAAAATAAAAAGGGCATTATATCCGTCCCTCTCCCAATCCTCGCTGTGCCAATGACCTGTCAGAGGCGATAAGTAATTTTGTATTTACTTATTTATGTATTTATTTATTTATTTATTTATTTTTTTATTTATTTATTTATTTATTTATTTATTCACAATACCTATATACAGTCACCAGTGACGTAATTATAAGGGGGCAAGGTGCATAAAAGGGGGAAGAAAACTGATGGGAAAAGTGTCAAACAACAAAAAGATTACGCTTTGTACATTTTGAAATAATTTTGATTTTATCCAATTAGTACTCCACATAGTAATCAAATCCATAATCTTTGAACCAAAGCTTCTCGGTTATTCAATAACTTTGTTTTGTTTGTTTGTTTACTCCATACTTTGTTTGTTTGTCTATCTACTTGCAGGCTCTCTTATAAATGAGGATAATTTGTGGTCTTTGAAAGCTATATCTCTAGTGGTGATTAATAATCGTTGACATTTTTTGGACTAAAATATCTTTTGGGAAAACCATACTACAATCCATTAAATAAATCTATTGCTAAAGTGTGTACGCATTAAAATACTGTACGTCAGAAACTGTGTTTTTTTTTTTCAATCTGATTTATAAAAATGTCTCTTCCATGGAACGCGGTACTCGCCCTCCTTTACTCCCCCCCCCCCCCCACACCCACACACAACACTGGACGTCGGTCGCTTCGCTTCAACCTCAGCAAACCTCATCCAATGACAGTTTTTCACAGTATTTTCTGTATACTCTTTGGGAAAACTAACTACAAATCCGTAAATAATCTTGTTAAATAACAATACCTTTGAAACATGAATTTACCATGCTTAGAAAGCACGGGCATGTTCCAAATCCCCACCCTGCATGGGCGAGGGTGGGGGTTGTTGGTCCCACACCCTCCCCCACCTCTACCTATTTAGGGAAAACTCACTACAATCCCTAAGAGCTGTGCTCAGAGAGCAAAAGTACCTCTGCCAAAGTTTACAATCTGTCTCCCCCACCACCCAATTGAATTGATATTAATGTCTGAAAATGTCAACTAAGCATTTTTAACCATGTGATTAATCCATGAAATTGCGGCCTCAAAAAACGGCCAAATTCCGCAAATTTTCCACACGCACCCCCGGGCCCACATTCACCTAAATAGATAATAGTACTAAATCAATTAGATACTTATACGGCCTAGAGCCGTTGAGGACAGTATACTACTTTCGATAGAAACCCGTTCTGACTTTCAGTAGTCATGTCGCGCAACGCGAAAATTACGACCGCACCTCTTGAGATTTGGTGTGTGTGTGTGTGTGTGGGGGGGGGGCGGGGGTGTGTGTCGTGTTGTAGTGCCTCGAGGTACGGCTCGTCCTCGAGGCGCGCCTCGAGGGCCAAAATCCTGGCCTTGCCTCGTCCTTAGGACCTGAAGAAAAATCGCTTGGCCCTCGTCCTTTGACACTTGCGTCAATCCTCGATCCCGGCGAGCCGGGCCGAGCCGGCCGATGCGGGCCGAGGCCGGGTAAAAATGCATGACGCTTGAGCACTAATATATCGGGTGGGTTAACAGTTTGAAGAAATTTCCCGCATCTGCTTTGACATATTTTGCTTCACCATGTATTTTTGAGAAACTGAATCGAATAGCCCTACTGGTTTTTGTTTTTGTTTGTTTTTAATAGCTGTTGAAGAGGCACGGATCTACGCTAAGTCTGTGCGAATTATTGCAAGCAGTGGCAAATGTGAATCTGATTGATGTGATATGAATTGTATGCATGAGCCGGCCCTAGTACGCCAGAGTCTTGTGAATTTTGTGAAAAGTTTGTCGAAAATAATTCGAGAAAAAAAAAGATTGTGGGCAATAAGTTTTCCAAAAAAAAAAATACATTTTCGAAATCTTCAACAACGAAAATTTCGTAGAAAACTTCTGTGATAATTTTGTGGCGATCAAAATGTGTCTGCAGAGGCCACCAAAGGATTGCCGATATCTCTGAATGAAATAACTGACGCCAGCAGTACATGTGGCAGTGCGTCTAGATTTAGCACTGGAAGGGTGAAAGTGAAACTGTGATTCATGCTAGACTGGTGTGAAGATATTTAGATTTATATCCTAGATCAAAAATATCCTTGTAGGTGATTGGCCAAGGTGGCTCACGTGACATAAATAGTTTCAATCACAACCGAGCTCTGGCAAAAGATAGATATCCCAGAATCGTGACTGTCACGATATCGGTATAATTTCCGCTATACGAGTATCGTGACGTCACATTAGCCACTGCCCAACGTGGTGCGACGACAAGGCACTGTGTAGACTCATCCGCAGCTAGGCGTGCGACGTGTATTGACGTGTATAGGCCTACACTACCGCGGTGCGACGTTCACGCACGCGCAGATTGGGCGCAACCCTATGGCAATGTGCCAAATTGAAAAGTAGGCTAATTGATGATGAATGGTCGCAGTTGATGATTTTAATCAAGACTTACTCTGTTCAAATCATCACTCTTAGACTTCGTTATTTTAATTTTTGATCAAGGATATAAATCAAATATACGCGTGCACATTTTTTCGAGTGCACCAGTGGAAATTATGGGATCTCTTCGGCTGACTGGCATATAGCACTATTTTCTTCGGGCTCGCTCCCTCAGAAAAATAGTGCTATGCCAGTCACCTCAGAATCCATAATTCCATTGGCCTCTCAGTGCATGAATTTGTTTAAATGTCTTGCTAAACATCAGAAAACTGCCCCTAATTGTTAATGTTATAACAGATTTTGTTCGAATATCTGCTTGCGTGTGTAACTTTGTGAAAAGTCTTGTCGAACATAATGCGAAAAAAAATGCAAAAATTTTCCGAAAAAAAAATACATCTTCGAAATCTTCCAACAAGCGAAAAATTTCGTAAAAACCTTTGTGAAATTTGTGCGAAAATCGTGTCCTGGGCAGAAACCACCATAGGATTGCGATATCTCTGAATGAACCCACTGACGGCAGACAGTACAAGTGCAGTGCGTCAGAGATCTAAAGCACTGGAAGGGTGAAAGTCACTGTGATTAATGGCTAGTGTGAAGATATTTAGATATTCTGCTAAAACATAAAAAAACTGCCTCCTTATTTATAACAGATTTGTTTTGTATACTCTTGCGTGTTGTAACTGTGCACGATGCAATAGGCTGCTTGTGATTGTGCATGCTAGTATGAAGATATAGTAAGGTAATGATCTGCTAAAAACATGACAAACTGCTATCTATTGTTACTGTTATATTACAATTTTCTTTGTCTTGTGAAGTGTATCTAACTGTGCATATACAGGGTGCCCAGAAAGAAATGCTACGAATACAAACGCTAATTTCTCACCATTAAATTTGGAAAAATGTCATGTAATTTTATTTTGTTTAGGTTAAACATTCTTTTTCCAATAATGATACCCAGATCATTGATTTTGAGTAAGGCAATTTTGATTCTAGGGCCATTTTCTTAGGCAATGCAATTCCCAAATTTGTAATATTTTTTCGAACAGCGGTGGTCATCGAACGCCTAGTATTGCAGCCTCTCTGAGTCTTGCCATACCAGCCCGCATACCAGACAAACCCGCGACGACAATGGAGGTGAAGCTAGCTATCGTCTTCTTTATGAAAGCCTGGAATGCCCCGCTTTCATAAGAATCGTATTGCTAGCTACACCTCCATTGTCATCGGGCGGTTTGTCTGGTATGGCGGCTAGGTATGGCAAGCTCAGAGGCCACAATATCGTAAGGCGTTCCGATGACCGCCGCGTATGAAAATTGGCGAATTTGGAAATTGCATTGCCTCCGAAAAATGGCCCTAGAATCAAAACGCCTTACTCCAAAATCAATGATCTGGTATCACATTTATTGGAAAAAGAAATGTTCTAACCAAACGAAATAAAAATTAATGACATTTTGCCAATAATTTTGAAGAAATTACGATTATACTCGTAGCATTCTTTCTGGGCCACCCTGTATAGGGGCTAGGTGTGGTTTTCAAATAAGGCACATTCACACATTGATAAGACAAGTACACAAAGTTCACAAATGAGAATGAGGAGAGATCCAGTAGTAAGTGTATGCGTGTGTTGTATTTAGAGTTGAGGGGTCAAACATGGAAATCTTCAGTAGAGAACATGAAATGACATATTTCTTTTGAGATTGTGCTTGATCCTGCCTTGCCATAAAATGTCTGGCCTCGGCCTGGCCTCGGCCCCCAAAATCTGGCCTCGGTCTGGCCTCGGCCCCCGCCGGCCTTGGCCTCGTCCTTGTCCTTGGAGAAAAATCCTTGGCCTCGTCCTCGTCCTCGGCCTTTTTTAGACCCCCGGCCTTGGCCTCGTCCTTGACCTCGAGAAAATCCTTGGCCTCGTCCTTGACCTCGGGCGAGCCGGCCTCGGATACAACACTGGTGTGTGTGTGTGTGTGTGTGTGTGTGTGTGTGTGTGTGTGTGTGTGTGTGTGTGTGTGTGTGTGTGTGTGTATGTGTGTGTGTGTTTGTGAGTGTTTTGCTTGACATTGACCTTGATACGTGAACTATGACTTTGAAAACTGAACTTGGTCGAGCATTTTCCTTTGAAACATGTGTAAAAGATTGGGGACCCGGGGGGGGGGGGGAGGGTGGCACTGTGCCCCGTAAAATGTTTCAAAGCGCAAAATTCTGGCAATATCTGCAAAAAATTTAGGTTAGTTCATGCAGAAAAATAAATGAGAAAATGAAATTTTAATTCTAAATCAAACTATGACTGAAGAGTAATTTTTTTATTGAAAATAGCCCTTTTTCTTGCAAAAAATTGCCCGCATTTTACTCAAAATTCCAGCCCGATTAAAAGCTTTTGCCTATTTTTTTTAATCGAGCTCCTGCACGATTATAGCAGCCTCTGTTCAAATTTTTCTCAAAATCTTGCCTGATTTGCAGCTTTTAAAGCTCCTGCCCTACTGAAAGTTTCTGCCCAAATTTTTCTCCAGCTCCTGCCCAATTGTGATTTAAAAAAAAAAATCAGAAAAGTGAAGGGAAAATGCACATTAAGATCGAGACTATTCGTCAAAAGCCCATTCACGTAAACGTTGCTTAAAATCATGTTTATTCGTTTAAACTGTGTGAGAGGAAGGTAATCTGCTGTTGTTGTAAGGTACCAGTTGATCGAATCTATCCTCATACTACCATTTAGGTGCCTACTTTAATTATTATTATTTCTGAAAACATACATGTATGTAAGCTACGTGCATTATGATATAGCTGAATGAAATATTTTTGGACATTTACCATGTACGTGCATGTAACCGGGACTCATCCCATTATGAAACCATAAATGACTGTAACAATCATGTTACATGGCGTAAATATTCAATCTTGAATGACGCGCCTCAAAAACCAAAACAACAACAACAAATTAAGCTATCCTATTATAATTTTTCTGATTAGCCAAAATTGCAGATTGAAAGTGGATGAAATAGAGATTATTAGGCCTATCATTATTAGTATTTTTTTTTTTTTTGGGGGGGGGGCAAAAATGTACATTTGTGAAACATCAATTGTCCAACTAATTTGTATATGAAAACCGTCCCCCAGACCCCTTTCCATACCCTCTCCAAAGTTATCCTTAGGAGAGGGCTAAAAAAACTTTAAAGTGATAGGCTAAGATTGTGGAGCTCCAATTTAAACAAATGTCAAATTTTGATATCTGAACTACATAGTAGTGTTCATATGGACAAATAAACACCCTAGAATAAAAAAAAAGTTTCGAAAGTGTATACACTGCCAATGACAAGTTATGCATGAATAAACAATTGAAACTCGGGGCGAGTTTAAATAGCGTAGGTGTACACACAGTAAGTCTATGGGAGAAAATGGGCAGGTGAATCCGATCAACTTACGATTTTCACTCTTTTAAAGCACTAAATAATCATTTCAGTTGAAATGCAATTTTTTCAGGGCGTCATTTTTAGACCTTATCAAACACATTGGTAGCATGGGGAATCATGTAGCTCAGATTTTTTTTAACTGTGGTAAATATAGCCAATTCAAACTGAGCCTGTGAGAGTGAGACTGTTAACAAACGAAGAGTTTCATAGCAAAACCCAATATATCCATAGGCAAACTGAGATAAAAGACATTTTTTACAGTGCAAATATAGAGCATGGCAGAAAACTCAACTTAGGTTATGCTTGTATGTAATGATACCATTACTGTGGCAAATTCACATAAATCTACATAATTATATGTCATTTTATCAAAATTAATTGCTTTAATTGCAATTTTATGGCAAAATGCCATATATCCATAAATCTTTTTTTCTTCTTTTTTTTTGCAAAATGCCATATATCCATATTGAATTCCGATCAAGGAGGCGAAACGGAGCGTCAAATGTCTAATGTTTTCTAATGTTTTCCGTGGACTGCATGGTAGCGCGTGCCTGGCCTGCCTGAGGTCACTTTGTGACTTTGCCATAAAAACATGTTTTCGAAATCATGAAAATAGGCGTTAAAGTGAATTTTTGGGGGAAAATGGAAATGTACGCCATAGCCCTCTCACTATTCAACATTTTGCTTGCCATTTGTGAAAAAATGAAAAAATGGCGTTTATTGGCTTTTGCTATGAAACTCTTCAAACAGACGTCTTGGGTCTGTTTCATAAAGATGTTCGTATGCATGACTTTACGAATGAATTGAAATATGGCAAGCCAGATGTGATTCTGAAACTATTCAAAACAAATCTGCTAATGTTCAAATATGCAAACATAGATTAAAATTCTTATTCTTGACAACCACTTAACAAGCATTTTAAGCTTAACTTTATTTTTAGGTAAAATCTATCATACTTTATTGAAATGACATGAAAAACTATTTGCATTTTACATGGCACTAGTCATATTGCAGTCGTTCGTAAAGTCATGCGTATAACTCCCGGGTATAACTTTACGAACAGTTTATGAAACAGGCCCCAGCTAGGACAGACAAACAAACCATACCAATCACAATACCTCCTTAAACTTCGTCGACGGAGGTAATAATCTTGCTGAAATATAACTTTAAAATATGAATTTACCGTGCTTAGGAACTTATAGTTTCTATTCATATTTTCCAAAGCCCCCCCCCCATCCTCCCCCACTCGGTTGCTTCGCTCCCTCGCATGTTTCGTTCAAGCTCCCGGTACAAAACATTTAGAACTGCGCCTGACTGGCTTTACACAAACACAGGCAGAACTGCAGAACAGATGAAACAAATGTTTTTCCTTTCTGTGACAAACGGTTCTTCTAAGTGATTTAAAACACTTTGTAAATAGGTCTAATGATTATTAATTCGCCACCTTTTCATAATACATTTGTTTGTGCTGGTCCTATCTCATTTAGGATTAGATAGGTTATTAATTTACGTTTGTTTGTACTTAGTACTTTGGTTTGTTTTGTTTATTGCGGACTTGCTGGAAAACAGCCTCGCGGTAGACAGCAATCATTTTTAACCCCAAGTGGAAGTCATTAAGAGAAACAAACAGACAGACTAATAAACATACCAAAAAAACTAATCAAACAAACAAATTAAACAAACAAGTAAACTAACTGGAAAACTTACAACTATACTACAACTACACCTACTACTATTTCTACTTCTACTACTACATGTACTACTACCATTATCATTGTTATTATCAATTAACA
>JZLH01S0043789.1:32215-46832 GCA_001188425.1 Eucidaris tribuloides
CGTGCTTCGCACCCGCACTGCTACTCGGAGGGAGAAAAAGTCGCATGGTCTGGAATCGAGACTACAAGGGGGCTGTCGGCCACCTATGCCACAGTATGTCTTATGAAGCAAGAAAAAATCAAAGCAAAAAAATGATAAGCTGTATATTTCTCCTCCCATCATTTATTTGATGTACAAGATATTTTAATTTCTTACAGAGCTGCCTTGTTAACGGGTCGGTACCATATGCGGTCCGGAATCTATCCAGGTGTCTTCAATGTGACATCATCAGGAGGTCTACCACACAGTGAGACTACCATCGCTGAGATGTTGAAGTCTCGAGGCTACTACACGGCAATGGTGGGCAAGTGGCATCTAGGGGTTGGTGAGAATGGAAGGTTCCTCCCACCATCTCATGGATTTGATGAATTCCTTGGTAAGTTACTTGTTGTAGGCAATACAGTCTGTGCAGACTTCTCTAATTGAAAAGGATAGCAATTTTGTCAATCAAATTAATAATACATATGTGAGTAGTTGGTACCTTCAGGGCTCTCATCTGTCTTCTTTCACAGGACTTGACTTGCCATGGCTGTCCAAGCGGTTCTTCAGAGAACCAAATGGGGGATTGTGTAGCTAAATTCATGTTTAAACAATTTTAGAATGTATTATCATGGAAAATTCAGAATATCCATAAAAATCCAGCTCCATGGATATGATACCATTTTTTTTCCAAACTGGGTTGTATGAAGCATACTTGATGGTTTTGTATTGGAAACTTTTTTCATTTTCCTTCCCCCTCACCAGACCTTTAAATTTCGGGGGATTCATCATGAATGTTGTTTTAATGTTGTCAGTCAATTGTCATCTGTTATATTGTGTCCATATGCTTTTTCATATTTTTTCCTTGTTGAAAATATACATTTTGTGATTTTAAATTAACATGGCAGGAATCCCTTTAAAAAAAGAATGCACAGTCATTGAAATAGGGCATGCTGGACACCACAGAGCTCTTTAACAGTAGCCCCATTAAACAATAAATATGAAAATGGTATAGAAAAAAAAATGAGATGTACAAGTGCTGGATGTAGTCCTATTTGAATGTGAATGTGAATACTGGTGTGGGTTGAGAATAAAAAAGTTGTCCATGGCAGATCCCATTTCCAGGTTTCCCATTCAGCCCACAAGGGGAGTAACATTTTATGTCGGGGTGAGGTAGTCGTAGAAATATAACAGCTTTGCCATCTTTTTCAAAATATTTAGAGTTAACCAAATACAGCAGGAATTATCATAACAGGAAGGGGATTTTATTGAGTCATCCTAATGAGGTTAAGGGGCAACCAAAAAAGAAGTGGAAGAAGCAAGTGATGTCGGAGAGTACAAGTACATGTAGGAGGGTTGGGTTGAAGAAGGAGGGTGCGCCAAATCGGGTGAAGTGGAGGGAGGGGTAAGGGTTAAATGCCATGAGGATGAAATGAATCCAGCCACCTCCATAACGGAAACAAAACCAGATTTAAAAATCTGGATTACATTTACTACTAATTGATGATCTACCCTGTAGGGTGCCTCAGGACTCTGCCCCCAAACATGACTTAGTCTCAGGTGAGTGCCACACCCCCTGCAGCTCTTCTTGCCTTGAAGACATCATTATTACATCAAATGCAGTCAGTCATTTTTACCAACAGCACCACTGCTACAGCATCAGTTTTCATGTAATTAATACAATTCCAAACTGTAAAGTTCACCAGAGATGTATTCTTAGCTAACTCAGGATTTAACAACCTTTCTCAACAGCACAGCCAGAGGTAACGTGGGGTTCTAACACTTTAAAACACTACTTTCATCGCATGTATGTTACATTCAGAAAATAAAACTACCGATGTGCGCATGCATTCTGCATATTATAAATGATTAAATTTATTTTAACCTTGATTCTCCTTGTGAGAAAAAGACCCCCCCCCCCCAAAAAAAAAAAAAACTAAAGGGAATGTCACACTCTTCTTTGATAGATTTTAGTTGCTGAGCAAATGTTTGTGCACCGAAATGGTTGATATTTGTAATACAAAATGTAAAACGTGTAAAAATCTGAGTGTGATTATGTATGATTCTAAAATTATACATAGTTGCAAGATAACTGGTGTCTGTTGTGTATGGTATCGGTATTTTTACAATGTAGCAAAATGATTGCCTATTTTAGACGTGCTTCTTGCATTGTTTGCACCTCGCAAAGCTTATTTATTGATTGAATTTTTTGTTCACTCATTCATGTCATTGCTTCATCCAGGTTTGCCTGCTTCCCATTGCCATTGTCCATGTAGCGTGTGCTTCTATCCGAACATATCATGTGCATACAGCTGCAAGCCCAACTTCAGCCCCTGCCCTCTCTACAACGGCACCACCATCATCGAACAACCTATAGACCTCATGACCCTGGACCAAAAGTATGCCAACACAGGCTAGGCAGGCTATCCGAACTAGTGCGCAAGCAGGCAAACCCTTCTTCCTGTACTATTCATTTCAGCACACGCATGACCCACCGTATGCGGACTGGCGACACACGGGGACGACGGCCCGTGGCCCATTTGGAGATGCGTTGGCTGCCATGGATTGGGAGATCGGAGAAACGATGGCTGAATTGGAGGCTAATGGTCTGCTTAACAACACGTTTGTGTTCTTCACAGCTGACAATGGGTAAATGTGTTATCTTAACCCCTTGGGGATCAATGTTTTTGGTTCAATGAGAGATGACAAGATTTTCACTGGGTTGACTTTGAAGGGAATGTATTTTATTTAAAAGAAAAGTCTACAGAGAATATTTATTTTCTTCATGTACAGTCACTGATCGGAAAATGTATTCAGGTACTTTATGGGACAGAGGCATTTGGCAAAATAAATTATTTATACAGTGTTTGACACAAGTTCTCATATTTTATGAATTTCTCTAGAAACCTGTCATCTCTGGGTGTGCAATATACTGGGTTTTTGTCCCCAAGAAGTTAGTGATATCCAGGAGCAGGAGCAGTGGACGATTTGCTCCCAAAATTCACAGAATAGCTCCCATAAAGTAACTCACATGATGTGAGTTACTTTATGGGAGCTATTCGGGTCCCCAAATTACAGGAAATTTGCCCAATTGCATTAATTTACATTGAATGTATGTTTGACCACTTAATATTTGCTTTTATATTAGATTTGAAATAATATTTCAGTGATGAAGCAACTAAATGTAGAAAATTAAAAGAAGTCCTGTTAGTAACAACAAAGCCAGAGCCTCTGTAAAATTGTGGATGAGGTGCAGTTTGTTTCCCATCAAAAGCCCAAACTCCATAGGTGATCTCCACCACTGTAGATGATCAAAATCAATGTGTTTGTACCATCAATCCATCTGCCTCTCTATCTTTCTATCCTCATATGACAGTTTTAGTGTCTGTTGAAGGAATCTAATTGAGATGTGAAAGGGTCAGATTTTGGGTTGAGAGAGTCAAAAGGCCTTACACAAGTAACACGTTCTTGAGAATATATATGTAACTTGACAGTTGATGAGGGAGTTTTGATACCCAAATTTGTCATTGGGAAAAGATAAGAGTAAATGTTCAGGACAAAATGTTAAACATCATGCATGTAAATTCAGACCCAAGAAAAACACTAAAAAACAAAAAAAAAATGAAAAGAGTACACCCTGTACAGTAAATTAATCGAGGAATGAAAGGGCATATGTACTTATGTAGTCTAATGTCAACAATGTTCCTGTTGTGTCAACAATCTCAGTAAAGGTTTTTCAAACAGTACCTAAATGCAATATTGAAGAAAAAAATAACTGTGATTACAAGGAAATATATTGTATGCTAGGTCAGTGGGTTCTAACTGGGTACTCTTTTGTTTTGAATCTACAGACCCAGTTTGTCCAAACGTTTTGGCGGTAGTGTCGGACTTCTCAAATGCGGTAAAGCCACCACCTATGAGGGTGGTGTGCGTGTACCGGCCATCGCCCACTGGACTGGACGCATCATGCCAGGGTACACGCTAGAGCTGTCCAGCACGCTTGACCTTCTGCCGACTATTGCCGCTATATCAGGCGCACGACTCCCCGGTGCGACTCTGGATGGCGTTGACATGGCTCCATTCTTGTTCAATGGACAACAGGTGAGTATGACCATGTCTGTTTCAAGGAAGCATAATAAGTGTCAACTCGACCAATATGTTCCTCAAAAAGAGAATGTATTCCACAGAGAAATCGAGAAATTGTGTTCCTCATATGTCACTTTCAAATCAAAATCTGTGCTACTACTTTTCTGAGTGAAGATATACTGCTGCAGAACTAGATCTTCACCTTGCTTTGACAAAAATGGTTTGTATACAGAGACAAAAAATGCATTTGTAGGTGAAAAATTGATGTAAAATCAAGTAAAACTTACAGAGAGGCAAATTAAACTCTACACTTATAATGTTGAATTAGATAGATATACATTTACCAGGGACATTGCAAGTATTGCTAATCCAAAAGGTTAAGTGATGGTTAACTTATTTGTAAGAGAACTGTTCATGATATTTGTAGTGTGGTCATTATTATTGAATGTTAATTTCTGAGTATTGTTTTATATAACGTAATCCCACAGAGTTCAAGGGAAACATTTTTCTACTACCCGCCAGCCGTTAATGAGAATATGGGCTCGTTCGCTGTACGCTACCGTCAGTACAAAGCTCACTTCTACACAAAAGGATCAATACTGTCAGGCCAGGACCACCCAGATCCAGACTGCAGGAAGACGGCCAAACGCACCAAGCACAACCCCCCTCTGCTGTACGACCTCCACCGTGACCCGGCAGAACAGTACAACATCGCAGGGGAGCCACAGTACCAGGACATCCTCGAGCAAATCATCCACATCAGAGAGGACTTTGAGAGCAGGATGACGTGGGCCGAGTCAGAGATGCAGAAACCCTACCTCAATGAATACATGCCGTGCTGTAATCCAGGCTGCCAACCGTTTCCCTATTGCTGTCACTGTACTACCAATAGTTCACTGGCCTATGACCCCATGGCACTGTATGCCGATATATGGACAGAGAGGGAGAGGGAGGGGAAAGGGTACCGCCGAGATAAGTTGAGACAAAAATTTGATTTCTTCCAGAACAAAGATAATAGCCGCCGAGATAAAACCAGTTTCTTTAAAGAGCCTAGGAGAGGTAGGGTTAACAATAGGGATATTTTTGCAGAAAATGTCAGAATAAACAACAGAGATAACATTGGGGGCAATACCATGTTTGACGTTGGGGAAAACACAAGAGATAATACCCGCGGCAATGCGAGGGACAATGCCAGAAACAATCCCAGGGAAAACACAAGGGACAGTGCTGGAGAGAATATCAGGGATAGGACCAGAGACAATCCTAGAGATAAAACCAGAGACAAAACCAGGGATGGGACCAGGGATGGTGTTAGGGATAATGGTAGGGAGAAGGGTAGAGACCAAACTAGGGACAGTATTAGAGACAGTACCAGGGACAGTACCAGGGATGGTTCTAGAGACAACATAAGGGGCACTGGAGGTGAAAAGACTAGAGATAGAACCAGGGACAATTCCAGGGACAATGAGAGAGGAAATCCTTGGGAAATTCCCAGGAACAGTGACAGAGTCGGTGATAGGGACAGTGCCCGAGGCTCACCCAGGGACAGTTCCCGAGACATTTTGAGGGACAATACCAGGGGCAGTACTAGGGACAGTGCTAGGGACGGTCCCCGGGACGGTGCCCAAGACTTTGTGAGAGATAGTGCCAGGGAAAGTGCTGGGGATAATGACAGAGTCAATGATAGGGACAGACCCAGAGGTTTTTCTATGGACAGTTCCCCTGACAATGTTAGGGACAGTACGAGGGGCAGTACTAGAGACACTTCCCAAGACACTTTGACTGACATTACCGTAGACACTGCGCGAGACATTGTGAGAGAGAGTACCCTGAAAGGCTTTGATAGGGACATTGTGAAAGACATTACCAGAGGCTTGGCTAGGGACACCGTGAGGGAGAACAACAGAGGTAGTACAAGGGACAATGTAAGGGACAATAACAGGGGATAAAACTAGAGATGCTACAACTTTGAGTGATGGCACTAGAGAAAAAGGTTGAAAATCCAGAAAGACGTAGGGAAAGGCAAAATATGAGAGAAATGCGTAGACTGCAATTTGGTGTTGAACAGGATGAGGACACACTTTTCCTTTGACAGTTCAATTTAAGAGAAGAACATGACAGGACACTCAATTTTAATGTGCTTCAACTTAACTCAATACTCAATACTGAAAGTTATAGGTTGATTCCTAGAATGCAGGTGATGTGTTTCGTTGATGTATGAAGTTCTTGTTCTGGTTGTGTTTAATTTGTAAAACAGGCACAAACAAAAAATAAGTGCTAGATGTAGTATTGCTTGAGAACACTCTGCTGTAACATAAGCCAACTCAACTCAATACTGAGAGCATGTTAATACATGTACCTTTACATACATGTAGTACAGGGTATTTGCTTATTTGATGTAACAATAACAAACTGCAGGAGTTTTGTGATGCTGGTTAGTAAATTATGTGCAGACATACATTAATATTAAATGTTGATTGCAATTAGTTGTAATTAATGAATCAAGATTATGTAGTACAAGGAAGTGAATGAAGAATTAACCATTTCTAATACTACTGTATGTATGCTGTAGAGCTTATTGCAAACTTACTTCATGGCTGACTGATTGGAGATAATTTAACAAACAAATGAGATATTGTAACAAAGAATTTAAATCTGTATTTTTTATTTTTTTTGGACAAACATCTACATTTAAAAGCAATGAAGAACTCAAATTGTGGTTTGGGTGAATGGTAGACATGAAACATTAAGAGCCCTTATTTACCTGGAGATTCTAGTTGACATAGTTTTGCAATCAAAGGGTTCTGTGTGAAGGTAGATTGCTTTAAATTTGTATCATGTATGCAATAAGTCAGAACTTTTGAATTCCATGTAACAGTCTAAGATTTATGCTGCAAATGCAACCAAAATTTCATGAAAAAATAAGTTTTACTTGATGATCAGAACTCAAATGTGTCTAGTACTGATGATTAGTGATAAGCAACATTTGATATTTCAGTGTTAACTGGGTGTCTGTAAAGTTAAATCTCATCCACTCAATGTTTTTAACTAAGAGAGAAACTAATAAACTTGTTTTTGTAACATAAAATATAAAATCATAGGCTGCAAGGGGTAAATGTGTATTTATTTTGTGATGGGGCATTATATAGTGAAGCAATAAACAAAACAACAGTAATAAAGAGGTTTTATAATTTTAGAAGCATTGCTAAAATTGCCAGTAACACTAAAATAACTCGTTTAATTCTTTAAAGTGAAAGTTTGATCCAGAGAAATGTGGTATATTAAAAAAAATATCTAAATCCTTTTCTTGAAATTTATAACTATACAATGTGTCACCATTCATTTAAGCTTGAAGATGCCAAGGGGGATATTGTCAATAAATATTTTCTATTGAAAAATGTTCACATAAACCCTGACAAATATTATTAAAGTAATAGAAAATTGAATCTTGGGACATCGTCAAAGCCGGCAATGAGTCTGAGTGTAGTCAAACTCCGAAACTCCCAAAGATGAATGAAATGCTATTCACATTCAAGGGTTGACTAGATATGAATTCACAACCTTTCTTCATTAGTTGTTTAAATTCAAAAGTATGTTTCTGTATTATCATGAACTTTGCCGTATATATTTGATGTTTTCTTGGGCATTATTTATTGTTCACAGGTTAAACTTGTAGTAACATAGGATAGTATATATTAGATTGTCAATTTCAAATGCTTTTTAATAATATTTTATTGATGGATGACAACTGTTTAGAAATTGTGAGCTCTAAGTTTTGTTTTCTCTTTATTTTGCTTATGTAAGTGGCAGGTACAAAAGGTGAAAAATGTGGAATGTGTGTATATGAAAACTTTCTGTAATTGTATGTTTTTGTCATGATTTTAGGCTGTGTATATTACTTAATCAGTATTTATCATACATGTGTAAATATACTTGATGGTATCCAGTTAAGTGACTAATTACATTAAAAAAATCCTGTACTGCATCCACACACTTGAATTAATGCTCCACATTATTTTTAAGTAATGATGCACTGTACAATGAACTTTTTTTGACAATGATAGGATTAAAGATTGGGTACAGGATTTGCAAAACCACCACTTCCCTTCATATTATTAGAAAATGGTAGTTAAGTACCTACAAATGGTGTGTTGAAGTTTAAGATCCATATGTCATGAACTTATTGTTTTAGGAGAAAAACTAATAATGATATGCTACAAGAATATTTTTTTCTGTGAGTTTAAATTTTGCTCAGATAGGTGTTTGCACACCAGCTGAGTGTTGCGGACAGTGCTGAGTAAATGGTCAGCTGCATGAACTCTGCGTGACCTTCGGCTAACTGGCCACGACAGGCTGCACCAGACTCCAATAACGGAATTCTCCTATAATCACAGGCTGTCGCTCTGCCAATTTTGAAGTTTAGCTGTCATAGTCTACCCAAAGATTTTATGACAGGTGTTTGATTTTAGCTGACTCAATTCATTTTGCCACTTTTTGGTGTGCAAATTCTAAACCCAATCTTTAAAGTTAGTACTATTGATTTGCTGCTGTTATTAGCTTTGCTCACATTTGATCTAGCTAAAGGAAGATATTCCAGATTTGAGATTCCTATGTCCTATACTGCACATGCTGTATATTCATGGTGGTTTTATTTTCACGAATTTTGCAACTAAACAACAAAAATGTTTGCTTCTTAATATGCTTTTACAAAATGAATGAAAATGGCAAGAAAATCACAGAAATAAACTCTCGCAAATAACCATTTTTTAAAGCAAAATCTGGAAAAGTAGTTTTTTGAAAGAGTCATGCATTTATTATCGTGCTTTGAAAAGTCCAGATGCCAGCTGTAGACTTTACCCTCCAAATGCTGAAGCCCCTCAGAGGCCCCCCCCCCCAAAAAAAATGTCTTGGGACATATCATTCTATCGTTAATGGTCCTTATTTACATGAAAACTGTATGTTGGTAAATTATTTCTTTGACAAAAGGCCTAACCCAGCTAATTGCAACTTTCTCTTTCTGATGGTGATGCAATCTACTTGTGTTATAAAATCGTAAAGTTAAAATGTAGATTTTTCTAATACCAATATTCACTTTTGGCATAACAAGACATTGCCACCACAATGAAAATGGATTGGTGACTGTCAAGCTTGCGCAACATCATGGACCATGACTTGGAGTGGTGAAGAGGGTTTTATTTATGTACCAGTGGATCCTTGCCATCTCGGAATTTTCTATCTCTTTTTAAGAAAAAAATAATCTCATACTAATGCACACGAGTCTTCCCAAGTACATCATTATAATATAACTGAATTGGTGCTCGGTCTTTTTATATTTTAAATATGTTGTGTTGTGTAACTGTAGAAAAATATTTTAACGTATTCCGTATCTGGTAATCTTGAATAAGATATTCTTGATAACAGTATCAAAGATCAAAATTTGCCATCGCCATTTGCCTACTTCAACTCAGTAATAAATTGTATGCTAAGTCTTGAGAATATTACTGGCATTTGTTAATTATCAAAGTGTACTAACCTTTCTTTAACGCAAAATATTTATGTAATTTTAGTTTTGTATTGAATTGTATTTCATGATGGTTTGTAGTATTTGTATTGTATATTGCATCGTTCCTTGATAATATTTTTTATGTAAATTTGTTTATCTAATGATACCAACCATGATTCTGTAAAACTATACTGTGCTTACTATCACCTACAGTGCAATGTTAATTTCATGAAGATGATTCAAATACACTGTAATTGCTTGGCCACTTAGTGACTCCATTGTATTCAAGACCAAATAATTTACAAAGTCTTCCCATTATTGTATTTTTTAATGTACTGGTAGCTGATCAAAACAACAAAATAAACATGCTTTTTTGACATGTTCTGATGTGTGTAAAAAAGTTTATCACATTTGAAAAGCAGATCAATCTAGTTTGTGATATTGTGCACTGGTCTAAATATCATTAATTTTTAATGTTATGTATTATAATTTGTATGTTTATGCCAATTGATTTTTGCCTTTTTTGTGGGGGGGGGGGAATTTTTTAAGTCTTCCTGTGAATTATAGTGTACTAGTTTCAGTGTTCTAAAACAGTAGTTGGTATGTATGTAAATTTTACAATCATTTGCCTTATTGAATTTTAATGAATGAATTTATTTTTGCAATTTTTATAGACCACAGAAATCTGTTGTAGGTATATTTGTAATAATGTGGGAGGTGTAATTTATCTTGGCATAGCAGGATATCATTAGATGCACCAAAGATAATTTTGAACATTTAAAATCATTTTATACGCCTGTATTGTTAAAATAAGAAGTGTACTGAATAAAGCTTTTATATTTAGATTTTGTGGTTTCTTTTTACAGAAAGTTGTCTCACATATTGTGTTTTGCATGCCCTGTTTCTTCATATTGCTCAATATGCACAGATGTATCTAGATGAAAGCAATGTCAACATTTAAATCAAGTTTTGTGTGTTTGTGTCGTGTGTGTGTGTTTGTGTCGTGTGTGGTGTGTTTGTGTCGTGTGTGGTGTGTTTGTGTCGTGTGTGGTGTGTTTGTGTCGTCTGTGGCTGTGTTCTTGTCCGTGTAGTGTGGATGTGTTTGATGTGTCGAGGTGTGTCGTGTGTTTGTGTGTCGAATGATGTGCGTGTTGTTTGTGTTGTGTGTCGAGCTGTTGCTGTGTGTTAGTGTGCTGGCATGTTGTATGTATCTTATTTGTGAATGTTCTTTTGTTATGGTTCTCTATGCCCACTTTGCAGTCTGTGTGTGTTTATCGATGTACATATGTCTCTCTCTGTATGTGGTACATATCTTTCTGTATGTGTGAGTGTCTGTGCTGCACTGAAGCTGCACACACATGATACATGTACAAGTTATAAAAACCAATTTGTCCTTATATATAGTGAATAATAGAGTTTAATATCACTTGCATATTACAAAAGTAAATGCATAGAACATTAGTTTATCTTTAAATTTAAGTAATAAATGCCCATGAAAGTGATACGGACATTCAGTGTAATATTTACAATAGTAGCACATTGTTACACATAGAGCACAAGTACTGCATCACTAAGATTGAAGAAGATGGATGATATAAAACAATTATGACAGCTTGTTCCTGTCTTTATTCAGTTATGAACTGTCGTATTCTTCCTCTTCATAAATGGCAAGTCCACATGATTTCAAAGTTGATGTTAATGAATACAATATCATTAAAGTTCATGGTAAAAGATTTACCAATTCAGATGAAGAAAGAAATAAAAAGTTATGGGTTTATAAATTTCATAGCATATTAATATTAGTCACAAATTATTCCAAACAACCAACAGAAATAATGGTCCAATGAATTATGATTACATTGTAATTAAAGTCATAATAATTGTTACAACTCAATCCATTCCTTAAAATCACAGATTCAGTTGACATGTCAAATTACGTTGATTCAATTAAGTCATTTCTACTTTTGCAACACATAGTAGATAGTCATGCTTGCTTTTTTCATATTTCACTTCCCTCTCAATGCAAAATATACTATATTTCGGTCACTATTTCAAAAGGTCAGTAGGACAACTGTTACAGATTCCAGGGATTCATAATTTTCTTTGGTTACGAATGGGTATAGTTGACAGCACAGCCGGCTTCAAATTAATGTAAATATTGATATATAATTAATACATGTATTTATAATTAAATTAATAAGCAATGATAATACAAAACCTACTCAGCTGCCTCAATGAGGATTTATTCAAAAATCGTAGTCACGAGACTGAAAAAATAATATGGAATTTCAAAACCCATTAGTTTTAGCTTTTAAGATTGCACAGAATACCAATTCTATTTTCTTGCTGTAGTTAAAATTCAACAATATTGTTCATATTTACACAAATGGGAACATGTGAATTATGTGAATTATTACACCCATGATTGGTAGTTTGTGATAACAAGTTACTGAAACTCATTTCATTACTTTTGTCACTTTAACTATTTCCCAACAGTATGTGAGTCACTCTACCAACAAATGGCTGGCTGCCATGGGCAAGTATAATTGACAGCAATAATTGTTCATTATTTGGGTTTAAAATTGATTCGGTGGATTTTCTTGCACTTTTACTGCAAAAATTTTGTCTAAGATATACATGCAAAGTTATCAAAATTTCAAGGTTTGGAATTCAACATCCCACATTTTGAGAATTTCAAAATAATGCAGTACTGATGAATTTTATGCATACAGAAAGAAAATTCAGTGACATTGTCACTAATTTCAATTCAGTTTCATTTCACTGAAATTATAAGAGAAATACACTAGTAACAAGGCATTGTAATGTGTATATTACTATTCTTCTTCTTCCAATACTTTGTAGAATCTCCTCGTAGTATACCCACAAACTATTGCATCCACAAATTGCAAACGAAGATTGAAATTGTCACCAATTGCAATTTAGTTGTAACTCATGTTTGAAATTGTGCCTAATTTATAGTCTGAAATACCTTGGTAATACAGTATCATACTGTGTATATATCTAAGCCTCTACATCATTTTGGAAATGATACCAATACATTTCCAAACCAGATATATTCCTTGTTATATCCCTCATTGTAAGTTTCTTGAATTCTGGTTGGTCAAAAGTATGTCACATGATGAAAAATAAACACACTATTCTGTGAGTCTGGGAGACAATCGTTGTGAAAGTACTATAGTATTCGGAGAGTACAATAGTAAAGTACTATTGTACTCTCGACAGCGGGATCACGATTTGAGCTTAATTCAAAAGCCGAATGAATCGTGTGTACAAACACATGTACCGTACACTATTTTTTTCCGTGCGTGTGAAAGACATTATAGCGTGCTACGCCCGTATGGAAGTTTGGTTTAAGATTAACACTGGGTTAAGTTCGTCAAATGTGAGTTAGGATTATAGTTAAAATAAGAATGAGGATTAAACTAGTGTTTTATAGGTTTATGAAATTGGTACTCGACTAATTACTAGAGTATACGTTAATGGAATTGTATCCCTATCCGTACCGCAAGTAAAAATATCGCGCACCTGTATGCCGTGCCACACACACACACTCGTAGGGGTTACCGTAAGTACATTTCATTTTCATTTTTTTTTCTTTGTGTAATTTCCCTGTTAATTCGATGATGGATATAAAACAAATATATCCTATCCTGAGAGTCTCTGTTTGAAACTATGACGCCCTCGGTTACGTTGACTGTTAACTAGTACAGTCCACGTAACCTCGGGCTCGTCATAGTTTCAACCAGAGACTCTTGTATACTTGTATACTATTTACTATCAATCCTCCCCTTCATGGATGGAAATAATGTTTGTTAAATTTTGTAGACAAGGTTGACCTGAGACCTCTACAGTTTGAGTTAAAAAGGAGAAACCCTGATTCAATCCCATATTTCTCAAAATTGAAAAAAGATTTTAAAATAACATCAGACAATAAAAACATAATCACTTTACTTTTATGTGGTACATAGGTCATTCATATTTAGTCATACGTGACTGCATAGCATTCATTTTGTAAAACATCAAAATTGATTTTGTCCATGTGTTGAGCTTGCAGCGTGTGAACATGCCTGCCTGGTTGATTTGTTGTGAAAGCTCTGACCACTGTTATGAAGTGCAAAGACACAAACTTGAACATAAACAATTTGGAATGCTTCACAAACCTGATTGCTGCATGAGGAGATATTCAAGCCCAAATATGAATGACCAATGTACCATACAAAAGGGTAATGATTATTCTATCATTCTCTGATATTGGTTTAACCCTATGTTAACTGAAGGGGAGGGGGTCAATTTGACCCCACCCCTTTGACGAATTTCGCAACTTCTCCGCCACGCAAACTTTTTTGACCACGTTGCTCGCTGACTTTTTTCTTTCAAGTCTTGCACATCTTTTGAGACCATTTTCGCGAAAATCGGACATACCATTATGACGCTGCGCGACATTTTATACATGCATGTCAGCCCCAAAATTGCTCAAAATCATGATTTCGTGTACAAAATCAATGCAAATTGTGTTTTCAGCCCCAAATAATAAATGTATGATTATTTTTACTTTTACTGATTGAAATGGATTTAGTTTGTGCTGTTTATGATCACAAAAGTGTCACCGAAAAAGTTCAACGAAAAAACAATAAAAAACAAAAGGTCGAAAAAACATGGAAATACATAAGAAATTCACAAAACAATAAAATACATAAGAAATTAATTCTGATTCAGCAAATATTTTTGTACATAATTGTTAAAAATGTCAAAATGAATATTTTCACCAAAAATTAGCATTCTACTAGCTATTGTAAGCGAGTTATAGGCGAAAACATAATTTCATACACTTATTGTCATAATTACTTAAAAAATATAAAAAATCAATTTTTTAGAAAATTTTACTACACGGTCTTGAGTTTACATCCAGCTCTATGCGCATGCAAATTTTCGCGCGATCGCGCGATCTGCAACCGAGATCTGAGGGAAGTCAATTGACCCCCCCCCCCC